>VUYV01000053.1:2888286-3020559 GCA_008711295.1 Anarhynchus alexandrinus
TAAAAAAAAAAATTCGCCTCCTCCTGGCTTTTCGGGACCGGCCGTGCCCGGTGCCGGTGGGTGCCGCGCAGGGGCAGGGACAGGGACTCGGACTCACCTGTAGCCCGGGCCCGGCCCCGAGCGGCGTCCCCCGCTGCTGCTCCCTACGGAGATACCGACGGGGCGGTGGAGAAGGTGCCACCTGTAAATTGGGGGAAGTGGGGGGTGTGTCAGCACGTCCGGCAGAGCCTGAAACAGGGAACTGAGAAGCCGTTTCTTTTGTCTGTTTAGGTTCCACATTTGAGGAAGCTTAAAGGTCATCACATATTCAGGAGGTTTAAGAAGATTTAGGTCAGCAGGCAAATGAAAAACTACTGGAAAGAAAGTTCAGGGTTGACAGCTAATGTGGCTAACAGCACTTTACAGCTCCTTGACTTCTATCAACAATAACACCACTATGCTAACCGTAGAAGTGAAGTTTTATGAAAAAAAGAATAAACAAAACCAATTAGAATTCACTTGCACTGCTGCAACAGGGAGGGTAAAATGTTCCACAGCTAAAGCTCATACCTACTAACCTAAAGGTTTGATAAAAACCTCAGCAGGCCTACATTTAGGTAACTTAAAACATTCATAAGTATTTTGACATGTGCCACACAGACACTATACCTTAAGTGACCTTGAAGAAGGCTGTGGCAGAAGAAGGGAGCAGAACCCTAGTCTGCCATGACATGAGCTACCTGACCTTTTTCACACTTGCCTGCTCTGAGCCAAATTTAAAGTTGCTTCAGAAAACATGGAGAGAAAACAAGTGTGAATGTGGCCCTATTTATCCACGCACAGCTGAATGTAACACAATCTCTAATGAGCATTTAACCAACCAAATTTGTTGACCTCAAGGTAAGCATTTTGTTGAGGAAAATACCTCTTGTTTGGGTTGAAATTTGTCTGCTAGCTTCTTGCATTGTGCTTGGCTGAAGCCAAGTTTTACTCAATCATTAGCTTTTGAATTGTAGCATGTTTATCTGCTTATTTAACTTTGGGAGATTAAATGTACTTTTCCCTCAAAGTTATAAAAGCTAGAATATGGAAATAATGGTGCATACCATTTCCCTGTTATCTAAAAGACTATCTTATTTAGCAGCCTTGAGGAAGGCAAGAACAAGGAATGAGAAAATGCTCTTGGCAAACATCCAGTAAAAGTGATCTGTAGTTAGCAAAGGGCGATGTGTGTATGAAAGAAATAATATCTATATGATTTGTACAAAGTCTTCCTAGTTTCAGTCCAGCATTGTGAGGCACATGAAAGCAAGATTCCTCCACAGAGAACCCAGAAAATAGAAAGTCAAAAAGAATTTAACCCCTCCTGGAAAACAGTCCAAAACTTCCTTCTTTAGGAAAGATGTTCTGTCTTGGTTAAGAAAGATGCTTACAGCACTGGCCTCCCATATATGTCTTCACCTTTACAAGCTGTCCTCTTCCCTCCACTCCTCTCAGAAGTTAGTAAGTCCATAAAAAGATAACCCTCTCCTGCCAAATCCTTCCAATGTTTTCACGTGCTCCCTAGGGAGACATGTCAGGGGCTGCATGAAGACCACCTGGGACCTTGCTATTCTAATAACTATAATTAGGATATTTACCGATTGTCCTTAAATATCGGAGCTTTGAAAATGGCCAAAAGATTAATGTAGAGTTCACACTCACCAATCTTAACTGTTATCATAACCATCTTTTAAAATTGTTTCATTAGATGTTACTTAACCTGAATTAAGAAATTCTTTATTCACAGTCACACCTACTCTCTCCAAAGGAAAACAGAACTAAGACACAGTCTAATCACTCTGGGCTAAGATGAACACACTTCAGTGAAGATTAGATTAATAAACACTAATCAAGAACCACAAATTTGGCTTTACATGTGGCTTCCTTGGCTACCCTAGCCCACCTTCCTTTATGTGAAGCATGAGACACGCAACCATAAAGGGAAATAGCGACTTCCCTGGGTGCTGCGCAGCCTCCCCTTCCAGTGAGACCAAGTTCCTAACCCATTATTTTTAACAGTGCAGCTGCTTTGTAAATATTTTTTTTTTATTCAGTCCTAGCCTGTTGTTCCCCATTGAAAGGATAGGAAAAAGGAGTAAGAATAGCCCTTATGAAAAACAATCTGGCCTTATCAACTAGTATAAAGCCATGCCTACTAACCCCACTGTAGGATGTCCATCCCCTTACAGTGGCTGATTATGTAAAGCACTCCCTTTCCTGCCATGTGCAAGCCTATCTATTCAAATTCTTGTAAATGTAATACTATCTACATATCCGATACAATAAAAGCCCTTCTTGTGGTATTTAAACTACCTGTCTGATCTCTTCTGATTAATTGTGGATTTCTTCAAAGTTAACTGAACTTTTTTATACAAAAGAGGCTGTCTGGTTGTTATGTCGCAGCCTGGGTCTCAGGACACCATGCTGAACTTCCTCCTCTACCACTCATCTCCTTCACGCACACATGGTGTGTATCAGTTCATGATCTATAAGGTGAAGCTAACAAGACTTCTTTACCTTGTGGTGGGGGCTTATGAGGGTGAAACCCTCATATAAGGGTAAAACCTTGACATTCTACTACATCCTGTGAAAGGGCATTATGGGTAACATTTTCCTGCTCTTGGTTTGAAGTTTGTCATCAGATTCATCTCCGGTGAGAATCAGTAGTTAAATACAAATTTTCATATTGTCTTCCTGCAGTAATGCTTTTTCTTTTAAATGAACATATAAAGCCATTAGAGTGGTTCTTTTAAAGGAATTTTGCTTTATAGATTGAGGAAAAGAAAACAGATCTAAGGAAAGGAAGCTGAATTCCTTATGTGGGAGCATATAATTTTCCTGGAGCCTGGAATAGCTGGCTTTTCTTCCCACATGTGCAGGAAATAGCCCTTCCTACCCGATCCTGAATGTATCACATAATACCCTTAGCATTTAATGGAACTATTGTAGTGTTAGACACCCTCTCAGCAGCATTTCTGTTCAGGTTTCTAAACGCATTAACAGCTTTATACATGTCTATTGAAGAACAGTTCAAAACACTTTGGTTCATTGGTAAATAATGAATATTTAAACTATTCCACGGGATCCTTTTTTTCTTAATTAAAAACATAGAGAGAAGTACCAACAAAACACACCTAGCTAATTTTCTAGCCCTCGTCCCACAAATGACTACAAGTTCATTTGTTAGGGAAGTTTGGGGATGGGTCCTTCATCACCCTACCTTCCTCTCATTAGCAATTTCTCACACACTCACTGCTTCTGCTGCAGTAACAGTAGTAGGGCTCTCCCACGTTTGCACAGAACTGCCAGGATTTGTATTTGCTCTCCGTTGCCTCTATCCTTGAAGAGGGCAAGCTCTAACAAACTGCCCCACAGCACACCTGGCCAGTAACGCATCTCCATGTTGGTAACATTAGTCCTTCTTTCTTCAACACAAATATTCTTTTGTTTGGATTTGGGGCGTGGGTGGGTCGTGGGGGTTTTTGTTTAGTTTTGGGTTTGTTTGTTTGGGGTTTTTTCCCATATGTGAATCTTTTCTCTGCTATTTTGACACAAAAGGAGATAGAGCTTGTCTGATGCTGGTTACTGACACAAATCTAGGAAATTTTCACTCTCTGGATCATGTCTTTGCTGGTTAAATCTCCCTGAAGCCAAGATGTGAAATTTCTAATAATACAGCAAATCTGAGCACAGGATGATCTCTTGCTCCCAGTACCATTCAATATTAACTGTTTAATTTCCTAAGACACTTTGATAACTGCAATCTCATACAGAGAGTACCCAGCTAGGCAGCACCAACCTCTTCAAAATCTTCAGTTTGTGAGTCAAAAAATTCCATCTTTGAAGGCAGAAGATATGAGCCTCACATGCTCTAGGATAACTCTCTTTTTAGTAAGGCATAAAATTATAATCCCGTATAAATTACATCTCAATGTCATTTCACTTTGTGTAAGGGATAATGTCAGCTTTGGTGATGTTACAATTACAAATCATGGAAACATATTTTGAGTTCTGAAAAGCAACAACCAGAACCTTAAGAAGTTTGAAACTTCTCTTGGGGCACATATCATTTTGTAAGGTATATTTGAATTTTGAGAAGATTTGACAGATAATCAAATAAGGTGGACATTATGAAAGGTAGAATAAATCATTATTATAAATAGTTGCATTTTCTTTTTTTTTTTTCCTCTGTCCTTGTTGTAGACAGTCTTTTAGTTAGCTGCTAAAAGATTTAGTCTTCCACAGGGATATATTTGGATATTTTCCCTAAGGAATATCATAATTATTGAACTAAAAGTCTTCATTTTATTAATGCTGAATCATCAGTGCCCTAGGGGCTTTATTCCACAGATATTTTATATTTTCATTTCTAACATTTGGGGTTGTGTGATCAGATACAGTTTTGATTCTGCTTTGATTTGCTGGAGTCACTACTCTGTGAAATACATATGAGAGAATATCAAAGGCATAGAGCTACTTCTCCTGTTGAAATAAATGTCAACATTTCACTGACTTCAGAGAGAAACGGATCAAGTAATTAAACATTGTTTTGCATGGATTCCAATAGGCTTTGGATCAGGCCTCATTTTCCTAGCTAGCGCTTGCAGCTTTGCTGCTTTGGATTCTGCTGACAAACGACTCTCTGTCAAACTAACCGACCAAGCTCAACAAAGCTGATAAGATTTCCTTCCTGCACTGCTGTGCTAACACCTTCCCTGAAAACGTGCTCTGAGTTTGGTCACACTTGATCTCAGATTAAGACTTTGCAGAGCAAAGTGAAACTTAAATGTCAGCTAAATTGATAAAGAAATTTAAGTTAACGCACAGTCTTTCAAGCCAAATGATTCCAAGCTGCGTACAGCTGGTAAATAGATTCTGCTTTGTTAGGGTGCTAAAACATCTGCATGAGCCAGTAACTGTCAGCTGCTTAAAGGATGTAACATTGCAAAATAGCCAGCTAATTTGCTTCAGATTATATCAGGGGGAAAATACAGTGATCTGCAATAGAGATGCCAGGGAATGTTTCTTAAAAAAAACCCAAAAAACAACAAAACCAACACAACACACTTGTGTATTTAGCACACACCTGCATTAAAGTAATTTCTAGAATGTGACTGTCAGTGAATAAAGGGAATCTTCTGCAAGTACGTGCTTAACACAAATTAACCATCTGTATGTGTCGTCAGCAAGAACCTGAGATTATTTCTTGTCTGTGGGAAACCTTCTGTCAGAGACAAAGATCACTTTCCAGATGCTTTGATGTTAGCATATTAAATCGTAGCAGAGATTTTATTTAATTAAATGTTATTTATGTTTTGTGGGTGTTACTGAACAAAGTCTTTCCTGAGTGTCATTAATGGAAGAATGACAGACAGTTCGAACCAGTGAGGACCATCATGATAAGTCTGAGTGCAGAGATAGTCTCTGGTGATATTTTAGGGAAATTACTGTTTCTCAGACAGCTGAACACTCAGACGTACTTGCCTAGCTCAAGGATGAAACCACAACACTTCTAATTGCCATGCTTCCAGTTTCACAGATTCTCATTCTTCATTTTTAAGTTAAACACTTCTGGTTAGTCTGTGCTATTGTAATTGTTAATAACGAATATGACTCCATATGCATGAGCAAACCCATGTTTGAAGTTTAATGCTAAATCTCTTTTTTCTCATTCTCAGGGAAGGAGATACTTTCTTTGGCAATTCCAGAGTTTGCTTTGGGAGATTCTAGTGAATGATCATTTACTGAGCTGCATTATGCTGTATTAGAGAAGAGATGACCTCGCTTCCCATGCTTAGTCGGGAAGGAATGGCTAGGAAAAAGATGTAGACTTTTTTAGAAATTATCTAACACAAATGTTTCTAACTTGCACTATGGAGATAATAGAAAACAATCAGCAACTGCTGGGTATCAGTTTTGTCTGTTACACATTATTGTCTGTCTTGACAGCATAAAATAAATAAATTATATGTATTCAACCCCCCTTTGTTTAAAAAATAAGGTTGCTAAGAAACAAGAGTTATGCACGTTTAATGCCATTTACAATTAGCATTTATATAAAAACATGAAACGTAGCCATGATGCACTTGGAGACTATTACAGTGCAACCAAAATGCAAACTCGTGGTCTGGGCAAAGAAGAAGAAGAAATGTGAATTTTACTGTCATGTCATAATTAGGACTCTGGTCAATGTAAAATTACAACTTCTAAAGTTCCTTTCCATGTTCCAGATTCTGTAGGAATTATCATTTAATGTCACTGACATTTTTACGCTCGTATTTACTTTCTTCAACATAATGTTGATACAGATTTCCAAAGGATACTGTCAGTAAGAGTGGAATAACTAAGGACCTCTAGGGTTCCACAGAAATTGTGCATATCATGGTTATATATAGTTGAGCAAGAAAAGTTTTGATGCATGTAAAAAATTGGGTTACCTGCAGGTTTGCATTTCAATCTGATTTCTATGCGTTACAAATATTTGCATAGGTAAACTTTGTTCAAAAATACTCAGTTGTTGTCATGGTTCAGGAGGTAAGTGGTTATGCTCAATGAAATATGCATATTGTCATTTTTTACTACTATGCTTATTGGTAAGAAATAAAATTTTATCCAGCCTCCTACCTTTCACTGGAGTCAATCCTATGCCTATTTAAACCCATCACCAGCTTTTCTTCTGACATCACTCAACTGCAAAAGCGAAAAAAAAAAGACTGAAACATCTGTTAAAAGCAAGGATTCTGCAGTCCTCACCGGAAGCCACATAGCAGCACAGCTACACAACTGCTAAAGCTGAAGATATTCATGGCATTGATAGGCTACTCACCATACAGACACCAAAGAGACTTTTTCCTAAACCTGGTGCTATAAAGTTGTGAGTTACAGGTCTCTAATCACTACCTTAACACTAGGAAAATTATCCTCAAAAGACTGAACTTCTTTCTGGGCAAAAATTACAACAGTGTTCTCAAACTGCTACTCAGGAATATGTTCTTGAAAGTTTAATTGCTTTTTAACTACCCACTGCCACTTCAGTTTTTTATTTTATATCCAGCTACAGCAGCACTGAAGATTTCTGTTTCTTATCTGATCACAGAAAAAAAGCAGCTTATTCCTGTTTCCACCCTTTCATCCCTGGTTTCTTAAATGGGGCCTAAAGCCATTTACCTCTTTAACCTTATGTGATAATTACGTTGTTCAAGCTCAGCCAACTTCAGTTTTCCCAGTTAAACTGGCCCCCTTCCAGCATTGTCAGTTTTCCATAAACCTATAGGGAAGAGCTCAGCCTTACATAATGCCTCCGCTCCCAGAGGAGCGCAGCATTGCCGTACAGACGCAGGCCATGCACAGGCATCAGTGCCACCGAAACCCATCTGCCAAATTTAAAGTGGCTCAGGAGGATACAACCCTCTTCAACACCACTTATGAGAGAGAAAACAAGTGGTATAGCCCTCGGCAGAGCAAAAGAAGTTTTACAGCAAGCATTTGACACGCTGAGACCACATGTAGAATATGGGCATGGTCATTCTCCTCCCTGCCATAAGCTTTGGAGATTTCACAGATGTTGCAGGTAATTCAGCCCCCACTGCCGCCTCCCCCCGAGACAGCAGGCTCTGCAGTGCCACATTTCCTACCACCACTTGGCTATTGGCTTAGCTCTTGACAGAGAGGTGCCACCTCATGGATTGCCACCACCTCCCAGGGTAACGCTAAGGCTTGTTGAACAGCCTCCTTTCTGTTGCTTGGGTTTTCTTACTTCCCGTGATCTCACTGGATCACAGCACAAGCAATATTGTTCCTGACAACCTGTAAAATATTTTTATGAACTCCATAATTTAGTATTTAAACATGTCATGTTAGCAACTTTAAACAAACAAGCGTAGCTTAAAGAGAGACCTTTTCAGAGTTGCACCATCTGCCAACAGCTTTCCAGTCTCAGTGCCAGCATAAAAAAAAGGTATTCTTTAATTAAAAAAAAAAAAAAGGTCCTGTGCATTTGCAAATTTGTCAACAGGGCAGTTGGCATCCTTCCACCCTTCCTGCTCGTGCATACCCAGAGTTTGAAATATCAGATTTCAGCTGGTGAAGGAGGAGCCTGAACACACAGAACAAAACCACTTTGAAACAAAGCCTGGGCACAACTGCGTTTTCACAACAGCTGAAATAAAGACATCTAACAACTGCCACATTCCCAGAGGAAATCCTGTTGAGCAGAAACTTAGTCCACCAGCTTGTTGTATGATTGGTCCATGCTGATATTTAAAATTCATACATGAGATTGGCCTGTGAAACTCAGCACAACTGAAAAGTTGTCTTTTGCCATTCAACCTTCCTGATTTGAAAGCACTTCTTTCTGCACGTGAAATGCTTCTTCTAGCTCTATTGCATCCTAGCAATTTCTTTATGAGCAGCAGTTATGCAGCTCTTTCAAGAGATGCATCTGGCATCACCCGTTTACCAACATACTGTTTATCAATGTATAAGCTAAAGACTAAAAGGTATTTTCAGTATTCAGAAAAAAGTCAACATGAAATAACTTCACAGCATTCAAACACTTTATTTACAGTAGTGCAATACTTCCTGGTGATCTCGACATCAGTGTCTGGCCTTTCACTGTCACCGTCACAGCCAAATATTTGTCGTCAGACAATAAATAGAAGTTTACATATACATGGATAACTCCCATTAAATGTCAATAAAATACAGTCTCTGTCTAACAGACTATTCTGGAGAATGGTTTACTGTCAGACTTTATAGATAAAACCTCCTTATTAAAAACGAAGTTCTACATTTCAAGCAGACTTCTGTCTTTAATTAATTGAATTAAATGGCTGATATCCTTCACAAGCCCCGCCGCTTCTCTTATCATTTACTCCAGGCAGTGATAGAGTAGGATTTTTTTTTAGCGTACAGTAGTAGGATTTTTAGCCAACACATACATTTCACTGTGCGCTGATGGAGAGAAAGCTTATACGTATTTTTTTATTTCACAATATACCCAGATGTTGGAAACTTGCCCACTCTTGCCTTCTATTTTGGTTGAAATGTTACTCTACAAACCATCAATAAGCATCTTAAACTAAACTAATGTCTGCATGTCATTATTTATAAATGTGTAGGTGCTTGCCTGGAGGCAAAAGAACCCATAATACTGCTACCATTTACTGTTCTTTATATTTAGCTTTTCTTTTTTAGTGAGCATTTTTCTGCAGCATTTTTTTCTTCCAGGTTTTAGTTTGGCCTGCCCTTGGTACTGTACACAGTACCATTTTCACTCTAGCAGCTGTGTACACTGGCCAAAGAAGGTCAGCTGAGAACAAGGGGTTGGAACATCTCCCAGAGCCTGGCTGGGCTGTATTACTAGCACTTCTGCGGACAAATATGCAAAGTTTAACGAAGTCAGTGGAAAGACTCCCACTGGCTTTGGTTAGCTTTGGATCCGGCTATAAATTAGGAAAGTTTGATTTTAGTTCCATTACTCGTCCGCAATATTTTTTTTCCTGTGTTAACAACATAGCTCCTCTTTAAACAATGACCAAACCACTCTTTTCAGTCAAGTGGTCAGTTTGTCAGTAAGGTACACTGTAATACGACCAGATAGGGATCCTAAGATTGCTGCTAACTGGAGAGGGGGAAAAAACCACCCTTTCTGGTTTTGTGGACAAAGTCATTGACTTCAAGGGAACTATACAGTATCCTATTATGTTTTGCATTCAGCATGTGGTAAAATACCATTCTGAAATGTGGGAATACCTGTTATCCTACCTTTCAAGAAGAACAAAGTGAAGAAAAATCACAGTCCTAGGAAAAACTAGGGAAATTATAGGAAAACTTGTCTAAGGCGACTCATTAATTTAACAATGGCAGAAGCAGTATTAATGCAGGAATTCCTAGCTTCTGTGTCCCATTCCTTGCTCCCTCCGTATGTTTCACAGAAGAAAGCACATAGGAATTTCACAGTAAATCAGGATTTTGTCAGTTTAACAAGGGTAAGTTTAAAGAAATATGTACTCTTGGAATCAAAAGCATAGGCTCTGAAAACAAGAGGGCAGCTATCGAGGCAGGTTATTTCGAAGTTTAAGAGTGATTACTGTCCCTATACATTCATGTGAGTAAGATAAATATGTAAAGAAAGAATATTAAGTAATAAAGTTGGTTTGGTTTTTTAAAAAAGAAATAAAAATTTCCATTTAAAAATACCGGTCTTGTACAACAGACAACGTCTATGCAGTCATGTATCAATAGAATCTGCTTTCTGAGTAACGATTTTCCCTCAGAACGTTTTCTATTTATAAACCCCCTTAAGCCTTTTGCAGTATGTTTCCTGTTCAGACATACCACTTAATCACCAGAAAATGACTCAGCCAATCAGTCCAGGCACTTCCCAAATGCATGATTCAAACCTAGTGAGAAAATTACGAACATGCTCAAAACTTGACTGAGAAGTCAAAATACTGTTTAAACTGATTCTTTTTTTCTAGACAAGGAATATGTTAGAAATTGTTCACCTTGTCATTGGAAGCACTTAGGCACTTTTCATTCATTCTGAAATGCTTTCTATTTCTGTAATTACTCTACCACAGTATTATATTTCAAAAGCAAACAAACAGGCTTATGACCGAGATTTGAAACATGGATAACTCTTCTGCTGCTCTTCTTTGCTCTGGGGTGGCATTGTTATGAAGAACTGCTTTATCTTTTTAGCTTGCATAAATAACTATCTTGGAAACACAAAGACATAACTGGCTAAAATTGTCATTTTCAATTTACTTATTTACTAACTGACTGCTAATTTTTCAGCTCTAGAATATCAGAGATCTTGTTACATTTTCTATGCACAAAAATGAATGCTGTTTAAATATTCATCCATAAACATCATCCAGCATATTTATCTGCAAAAAAATGAGAGATGGAACTAGAATACAGAGCACAATCAATCTCAATTCTCCTTTCAAGAGCGGAAGCATTATCAAAAACAAAGAATGGAGTTTCATCCTAAAACATTAACTACTGCATAACGTGATTCATCATGGAAACAACCACAGAATTTCTTCCACAGTCCACAATAAAAGAAGAGCACTTAAAAGCAGCAAATTGGTGGCATTTCAACCATTTAACTTAAAGACAGCCCTGTCTAATCTGTTGTCCTAATCTGTAGGCACCAACAAAACCCCAAATATTCCTGACCCTTTGGAATATCCCAAGGGATGCAATCTGCAAATAAATCTCAAATCTGTAGCATCTTATAAATAGTGCCATAGAAATAATAGTATTTTGCATTACAAAGGACAGTTTTTTATTTTGAGGAGTTGAGTCTTACCCTGTTTTGAAGCTGTGGATGTTGAGGCTTAAGGAAATAAATGCTCACAGCACAAGTCAACAGCCAGGCTGATAATGGAATTGACATATTTTTACACCTAGTCACACCTTTTGCCCTCAGCCTATCCACTAAACACTTGCCTCCGTTATTTTCAATTGCAGTTAGGGAGAAGGAAGCTATGGAGATTACACCCAAGTAACATCATTTATTCAAAATCTATCTTTTAGATAACAGCTTCTTTTCTGTTATTGTTTCAGGTACTTCCCAAATCTGAGGCAGGAAGGAATAATCACTTACAGCTTATGAGACCTTGGTCTATGATACACAGCAAAAAAATTATCCTCATTTGATATTTATTTCCCTTTTTTTTTTTTTCCCCAGAGAGAGTAACCAGTCTTTCTCTAATCCCAGTGGATTTTCTTTCAAGCAGACTTTTAAAACAGGTTGGAACTGACAGAGGAACATGTTAAATATCTACACACAAGAGAGGGCTTTTGAAATGAAACCTGTTTCATATTAACTAAGCTAACTTCGTATTAAGAGTCTTAATATGCCATTTATGGGTATATGCATGGCATGGCAATATATGCCCCCATCCTGAACTCACCTGATACCATGCCAAAAGTGGTCGGAAAAATAAGAATGCCATATCGTCTGACAGACAATGTCATTCTGATAAACGTCTGAGGTCACATTCCAATGCTATCATTGCTGGCCTTTCATCTGCAGAAGCTGTTCTCTCACTTTCACGGCCAGCAGTACAGCAAAGTAATTCAAAAGCAGCTGAAAAACATACAAGGATAACTACCATAGAAACATCAGGGAAAAAACCAAAATACTAGAATGTGTTCAGCCACAAATGCAGCTTCAAACGTATTAACAACTGTTTCTACTCCAAGTTTTGTTCAAAATATCTACCTTTCTACATCACTACAGGCTTACTGTGGGTTCAGTATGGAAAACTGACAGGAGTTGTGAACAATGAACTAGCGCTTACAAAAGCTTTCTATATCTTACTATCTGCAAAATGCCATGATTTCTCCCATCTCTGAATGGCATTTCAGGTTCCACATTTCAAGTGATATTATTACGGTAATAATGAAGCTGCTTGTCAACACGGCAAAATCTAGACATGCTTTGCTAAGTCTTTGCTGTTAATCAGGAAAAAAAATTAAGGTTCTTAGGTAAGATATGCCTACCTTCACTCTTTTTTCTGAGGCAAAGTTCTTTCAACTGGTCCTATAAGGGACAAGGTAACCTCAACTTCTGAAAAATAAACTTTTTTATAGCTCTACATTATGCATATATTTATTGGAATAAATAGGAAAGAGAGATGGGTCTGCGATGTCATCACAAGTTTTCCTGCTGACCCAGGGAGAGTACGTGTGACCCTCGCCCTATAGCTGCAAGAAGCTTTGATTTAAAAATTTGTTTTAAAATAGATTTGGACAACTGCCTAAGTCTGAATGCCTATGGCTGTGTTCTGCAACAGTGGGGAAGGAAGGAAAGAAGAAGGAAAGAAGGGGGAAAGAGAGAGGAAACTGGATTAAAAAGAAAACTCCCCATGTAAACATAGGTGAAATAACTAAACAGAGACCTTGGCAAACTCCATCTCCTTTAAAGTTATTAGGAAATAAGGATTTGAAAATACATGCAAGTCAGCCAAAGTATGATTAAACAGTTGAACAGTGTACTTTCTATTTAACAAAAATTCATTATGCAAGTGCAGTTTTTAGATTAGATGAAGTGATATAAGATGTATATAGTACAGAACAAAAAGTAAACTAATACCCGGCACCAGTATTACTTCCAAGGCCCCTGTTTATATTGTGTTCTTAAACAGCTCCTTCACCCTCTTCTGTGGAGGGCAACTTGCTTAGTTTCTCCTTTCCACCTTCTCCCCTACTCTCATAGGGTAAATTCAGAAGTGGATGCAAACAGCAAACCAGCTAGAGTTCAGCTTGGTCACATCCCATCTGTAGGTAATTCAGTGTACCTTTCCAGGGAGGTCACAAAAGCAAACTTCATCAAGACACGGCAAATTAAGTAACACAACAAACTGCTATTGATATATATCCTGTCAGATAGCCAAACACTCACCAAGGAGTAATATATCAGTTGGCCTTTGGTTAAGAAATGCTCAAGAAGCAAGAATTCATTCATTATGCCAGAAATAGTTCCAACTATGCACCAACACCGCATACTCAGAGGCTCTTACTAATGTAGTAGATTGGGAAACTTGTCATCATAGGCTGCTCAGGAGGGAGAGAAGACTTCCCAAAGTGACAAGTCAGATTAAAGCTTCTTCCCTAACTTGGCCCTGAAAAAGTCTCACTAGACCCAGAGGGAACTCTGTCTCCCAACCTGAAGGGATGCAGCATGAGCACATTTTTGCACATACAAAAAGTTCACAAGACTAATACTTGTTTAGCTTCATCCCACTTCCAATGACTTCAGTGGTACAGAATCAGATCTGCATCTGAGTGGTAAGAAAATAATTATTTCTTACAACAAATTATAATTATATTCTTCAATACTCTTTCAGGAAGTGCTTACATACGACAAAAAGGTAAGGCTGTAGATAGCATACTATAAGTGATTTCTAAACTCAGCTATATCCTGTTGGCTAGGAGTTACTACTCCCCCAGATGCAGCACCTCATCTGACAATAATGCCATTATCATGCAAAGTAAATGGATAGTTTTAAGTCACGCCTTTTACCAAAACTGAATATTAAAGCACTCAAAGTATTGGCTTATTTTAAAACCATTCACTACTTTCACTGGTTCTGACAAACTTCTGTATGAATTGTTGTATGTGTACATGGAAACTGAAAATAATAGGAATGTAACTATGTCCTCTACTGTTTCAACACATGTTGAATATACCCTTGATAGCAGAGGTTACTAATAATCAGAAGGAAAATAGGATTCAAAGGAAGATATATACATAGATTAAGATCTGAGGAATTTTATCATCATTTAACTTGACTTCCTATCTAACACAGGCTGTTAATTTTAAACCATATACTTTCTGCTTGCATTATAGTACACATTTTAGAAATATTTCAGTTTTTATTAAAAAGGCTCAAGTATTAAAGAAGCTTCTGCATACCAAAGAAGATTGCACCAAGAACTAGCTTGCCTTAGAAAAAAACCCAACAAACTGCTGCTGCAGGTTATTTGTGGCTTGAATGTATCTAGTTTCTGCTTCCAAATTTAGGTTGTTTCTTCTGCTTGATTATAGAACTGACAGTCACCTTTCCTTTACTTGTGGGCGGTGATAAATGCTAACTCTTGGATTAGACAAACAAATTAGCCTTTGTTAGACCCTTCCTCCATAAGCACTAGTTGTTAATATTCAAACACATATTATGTAAGTGATCCTGCCTTATCAAATTATTCAGGTCAGGTTTTATAAGTGACTTGGAGTCATCAGCATTTTCCATGTTGACTCTGACAAAAATATGACATTTCACCAGAGCGAGAACCAATTCTTGGGAGTCTTGTTCAAATGCTTGAAATACTGTTCTTAAATAGAAAGATTCAAAAATAACACAACAGTCTGAATCCGAAAGGATACAGTAGCTGAAAAGTAATTCCATATAAAGAAAAAAATAAAATCAGTAAATTCAGAAAGTGGATATATTTAGAAGGTCTTAGTGCCAGCTTTTTTTTTGGTAATGAGCTGTTGCCCACCCTCCTCCATCTAAAGATAAAAAATATCAAACAGGCATCTTTTTGGTCATGAGAAACAAGCACAAAGATGGCCAAGACTCAGCAGAAAAAGATCGTGAAAGGATGCACTGGATCATACATAGTAGCTATGCAAGACACCGAAACCTGGTATCGTGGATTTCTATGGCAGAGTTAGATCAATCATAAGAAACAATTTCATTCACAGAGTTGAACTTGACTCTCGGACGGTAAGGCCAGATTTATAGTGGCCCTAAGCCTGTTCACCCTAGAACAAACAAATATCACGCTAAAACAAAATCAGGGCAAAATCAGAACACAAAGCATGACAAATAACATTTGACTTTGAAAAGACACAGAAATATTTTATCTTTTATGAAGAATTTAAATCTTCCTGTAACTTGCAGTTAATATTCTGAAAGCTTCTTCCAAGTTAAGCTGTGTTCTTGTCCTATTGATAGATTTTGTTTCTATACTTTCTTTATACACAGTGACTGAGTGGATTAGAAGTCACTACAGTTATTCACATGGGAGAAGACTATTCATCTGGGTAAGTATTCTTCTTGTCCCAAACACTGCTGACCAATATGCCAGAATTGGTAACACATACTGAACAAAATCCAGCTTGTGAAGAAAGCCATTTGTAAAACAAACAAACAAAACAGCTGTGACTGCATGTATGACAGGACAGATTTTTTTCCTCTACGAAGCAACAGAACAGACCTGTGTCAGCTGGAGATCCTAAATTTAAACCAAGCAGCATCAGGTTTCAGAAATGTACCAAAACCACCTATATCTCAATATTTATTTGGACTTTTGGATCTGTAGCTGCATTTGAAAGGAAGAAAGATGCTTATGGAGAGCAGATGTACTGAGTTTTAATCCCAGTTCCTGTCTGAGTGAACTTGGCTTCTTCTCCCCTCATCTTCAACAGGATGTGAAAGTATTTAGAGACGTTTCTTCTGTGTGAGGAAGATCTTACTCATGTGATTACTGGGTTAAGAGGTACAGATTAATGATTGTAAAGTGCTTTGAAATCCTGAGATGAAAGGTATTATGCAAGAATGATGATTTTATACCATTTAATATCAGTTTGTTCATGATGATGTCACGTAATGAGAAAAGAAGCATTCTTAAGCTAGACACTCAGATCTGGCAAGGGAACTTGTATTCTGGCTGCAACAAATTTTCCATGTCCATGTGGCATAGCTACATCATAGACCCTCACCTTCTTCACCACAAATTAGAAGTGATAAAAGTTTTTCCTTTTTTTTTTTTTTCCTAGTGTTCTTAAGCAAAACTAAAGCGTGTTTGTGATGGGTGCAAAGCTGCTTGGATGAAATGGCCATATAACACATGGTAACAGGACTGTCATCATATTGGACAAGACAACATAATTTCTGTAGTCCTGAAATAAATTGCAAATCATGTGGGGAAAAAGAAATACCTTTTCTTTTTTTTGTACGTAAAGTCTTCCAGTCCAGCATGTTGCCTGCTTTTACAGGGCCTCCAGCCTTTCTGGTTCATTAGCAGATTTCTCACACACAGAAAAAAAGACTCACCACAAATTGTACTTTTTGTTGCCTAGTCTTCAGTCACCTGGTTCACATTTCAGCAATACTCCACAGACTATATCTCCTGCCGGATGGTGAAAGAAAAAAGTGCCAAATCTCTCCTTGTATCCTTTCCCCAGTTGGGCTTGCCACACCTGTGAAATAAAGGGAAGTTTCTCCTGACACAGGGAAGGCAAAGAAGTAAAATGAAAGTATACAACTGGATGGAGGAAAGGAGAAGACCCCAAAATATTTCTGTATCAGTAGTGGGAAAAGAGTTCTAATGCTTTCTTCCTTTACTTTTTACAAAAGCCTAATAGATACAAGCTGCCAAAGTGCTATATAGTGTAATTCTACTTCTGCAATGCTGCCCTCTTGAAAGAAAGGCTTAGTCTCCTGGAGAGTTCTGGGCACAGCAGAGTCACTGGGACTGGGCCATGGCAGCCTGCCTAATGCCTCCACGTTGCTGCAGCAGGTAACCCACTCATCTCAGACAGACACTAGTAAAAACTTTATGTTTCTCCATGACATAGCCTTGCACGTTATGCAAGTAAATACATCTCTCTGTGTATAGCCGCACAGAGGAAATATTTACACTGCTAAGCATTTGGATTATGAAAGCATAAATTAAGTGAAGGCTACTGGAGCCACTGTAAACCATCGGAGTTATGCTAACTTAAGTATGGTGAGATACACTATATAATGTGCACTGTTGTATCACATGCTCTGGATGTGTCAATACCAGACTACTGAACTGTGCTTTTAGGAAAACTGTGTCTTCACTAAGCACCAGCAGCATCTTAATCCTTTTAGTATGGCTCTGATACACTGATCACCAAAATCTAGGGCAGGCCTCTGAAGTAGTTGGATCAGGCTCTAATACTCCTTTAGATCATAATCCTGCAAAGATTTAACATTTACAAATAACTTTATCATGTGAGTCGTTAAATGGGATGTTGGAAGATCAGGGTCAAACCTTGAACATTCAACAAATTCCAGCTTTGGGTATATCTATCAAGGATATAACAGAAACAAGAAAAAAGTTAGGGTGGCTTCTGATAGGTCCTCATTCTTAGAATATGCAGCATTTGAAGACTTATATATAGGCTTAAATTCACCCACAACTATTCAGTCCTATCAGCTTCAAAGGGTTTTAATCATCATGCAAAGCTAAGTACATCTGCAACAGATAGGGACCTGGGCTGTAGCACTCTATCTTCTGACACAAATATCCTGCACTCTGCTGTGACCCAATGTCTATTTTAATGCTTTCCCCCTCTGTTTCTAAGCCTCCTTTTTTTATTTTAACCTTCATCCTCCAAATCATCAAACAGGATACCTACCTGGATAGCTCAGAGTACAAATGCTGTGAGGCTTTTACCTGTAACAACAACAACCAAGATAAGGTTAGAAATAGGAGAACTGAAAGAGAGAAGCTACTCTTTAATTTAAAAGCTAAGCAATGAGTGTTTATAGCCCTCAGCTGAGCTAGGCTACCCTGCCCTTGCCACCTCAAAAAATTTGGCTCTGGATTTGGCCTCTTACCTTCTGGGTAAACCACTGGAAGTTTAATTTGAGGGAAAGTAGTTGCATTTCTTGAACAAGTTTTGTATGGTTTTGCAGGGGGGAGAAGAAACTGACAGAAAAAGAGGTGCCCAAACAAAATATAGTCTAAAACATCAGGCAGACTATAGATGTGTCAGGTGAGAAGTACTTTGTTGGTCACTGCTAGGTTTGATACTGGATAATTTTTCTGTTGCATTAAGGGGCAAAGTAGTTTTGGCAGAAAGTAAACCCCCTTGCGTTCTAACACTCCTGACCGTGGTGGGAGGCTAGGCATGGCTAGGTTTAAATTCTGAGTGATGCCCAATTCACCACTATCAGTTCAGGCATGTTTAATATATATTAAACTGTTACGGTTCTGGATACACTAATAGTGGACTGTACCTTCAGCCCAGTCGTGCTCATGAACTAGCACGGCCACTCTTTGGTCGCGTTCAATGAGAAACCCAAACGACTAGCTGCCTACACAGTGCAGTTTATTTAAGCAACAGATAGACAAGTTCTTTTGGATTGCCGGTGATAGTGACTGTCTGCAAAGCACGTGCAAATACCAAAGATGTTAGTAATATAGCTCGGTTACAAATGCGCTAAGTTATAAAACAACTCTATAGAGATTTCTAAGTTTCCCCAGGGAAGCACTTGGTATAGCCAAGTGTTCAAATCTTACCCACAAGCGTCCTTATTGGGGGGAGGAGAGGCTCAGCCCGTCAACTGATCCCAGAAGTCAAGGCAGTCTTTGATGGAGTCCTCCTCGACTTGTTCACAATGGTGTCTTCTTATCTAATTCTCCATGAGCGTTTCTACCTGGATCTGCTAGAGCCCTGCTGTGTTTAGTTTCGCGTTTGTCATTAGAAAGCCTCTGCCCTGTTGCTTACACACCTTCTCTCACAGAGATAAAATCATATAATATTTTAGGAATAAACACTCTCAGAGAAATGAGAAATGTCCTGGAAATAAACGAGAAGGAAAACAACTACTTGGACTTGGCATCTGGTTTACTCAATTTATACATGAAGAATGAATGCTAGTTATTGCATATATTTTTTACTTTTTCATTATGAAGAAAATAAGACCAGAAAAAAACCAACAGTGATTACTGCTGGTTTTGTAGATCAGTGTACAATTAAGATTCAAACACTATTGGAAGAAAAACCGGGCAAGACCAAAATATGAATGGTAAATTCAGAAAATCTTGCCTATCTGAAAATTAAGTATAAGTATTCAAATACTGAACAGTGCAAGTATTACACATATAAAGGAACAAGCTTTAGCATGTTACCAAGAATCTAATTTTGTGTAGAATCCATCTATTTTATAAATCACATGTAAAAAATACTTTCAGTGGTAATAGCAACATTTGGTATGAATGCTTCTTTAGAAGTTATCACTTCGTATTATCCTTTATAGTTAATTTCTAACAGTTGCATAATGGGTCAACTTTTTTTATAGGCTGCAGTGATACGATGCCTGTAAAACTGAGGTTGTGAAATGCAAACTATTTTACAACAGCATGTCCCTGCTATCAGAGAGTAGCTTCCACAGCAAATTCACAGCTAAATACGTTCTTCTGTGCTGGTATATTGATTTCACTCCTGATAAACAAATAAAAGTCCCCTCTATTATTACAGGATGTCTGCTGCAAAATTCAAGGTTTTGAACAAGCCTTCACCTGAAAGTCACTTATTCAAAAGCATTAATCTAAAGGTCTTGAAAAGCTACACAAATCAGAAATACAGTAGCAGTGGCTAAATGCAGAAAACAAGTCACTATATAATAAAAGAATTATAATTTCTAAATAACCTTGTTAGAGTTCATCAAGAACCCATATGTGCTTAAATTCTTGCAGATTTAAGGCCTATAGTAGTCTTTTTCCAATATTTTAAACAAGTTTCTAAAATTTAGTTTAGCCAAAAAAAATCAAGGTACTAATTAAAGTATCTTTCTGTACTTTCTGACTGAAGAGTCAAAGGAGATGCTACCATTATTTACTAAAGAAAACACTGTGTTAATTAAATTAGGACAGGAAATTTGAATGCTAATTTATTTAAAATAACAGTGACAGGGTACAAAAATAGGTTGCTGCTTCCAAGCCACAGAACGGCCAGGTAAGAAAAAAACCCCATCCAAACAAAACCCTGAAAGTTGGGATATTTTTACAATTCTATATCTAATAACAACTTTTATCTTAGAAAAGTTTTATGAATTCTAGTTTTTCTAATCATTCCTTAAAATACAATGTTCAGTGTAAGGGTTTCCCAGGAGCTAAAGGCCATACCCATTATGTAGCTCAGATATTCCTGGTTTAGAAAAACTCATAAGCAAGTGATCATCTGACCAACCCATAAAATAGATTTCATTTTTATAGTAATTGGCTAAATTACTAGTTACATTTCTAGATCTGTTGAAAACTACCATGTGCCTAAGACAGCATAGTCAGTAAATGTAACTAACAGTCATTAAATTCCTACTCTGAAATTCTCCAGTAAACAAACCATGTACTGTTGCTTATCTGCTAATAAACTCCAAGCAGCTGTGTATGAAAGATCATCAATCCCAAGCATTCTAAAATCATGGCTCAGCCCCCCAATCAGATTTTTTTTTTCACAATAAATATGCTTGTAATTTGCTTTTCACATGCAACAGAGCAGATTATTAAGTGCTTTTCTGCAACCAGAAAAGCTTGATATATAAGCTATTTTCATGTTTATTTTAAGAAAAAAAATCCAGAAGCTGGAGCTCAACAAAACCCACCAAAAATCATGACGCTCATGATATTGTGAAACCTAGTGATGAGACATATGGAAAAATGAAGTGATACATGATATTAAAAAAGCTGCTTATTTAGTTTCGTCATGGCATTTCAAATAGACCTATCCAACAATTTCAGCATGCATGATAAAAGGGCTCTTTTATCAAAAGGAATTAAGGTAAGACGGGCAGGCTGAAAAACAGAATCCTGAGAGATCAAAAGGAAAAAGAAAACAATTTGCTTGCCTGCAGGAAAGGGAAAACCTCATTTAACTAAACACCAGGAGAAAAGGCAGCACGTACATAGCTTGAGATATTCCATCAATGGTACAATTTATCCTCTTGATTTCATCAAATAGCAAATGACTGTACATACACATAAGGACAATCAGCTACATTCTGTTCTTAGTTGTAGTCACGCCACCCAGGCGTGAGCAACTAGAGCTTAACCAGGGATTGCTTTTTTACCTCTCTGTGCTCAAACATGTTCATTGTTTATGTGGATGTAAAAGACTGCAGTATTTGTCCCATATTTCTTCCATTGCTGCATCTCAAGCCAGTCTTGTAAGACAGATTCAAGGTACTGTGAAGACAAGAACAACTGATACCATGGGGATTTTCAATGGGCTCCTCACTTCCCTGAAGAAATGCTGTAAATGTATGCCGTAACTGCTCAGCCAGCACAAACAGGCTGTAGTCCAGCCCCGGCCTCACACGTAGCCTCCATTCACTACAGCAGGATTTCACAAGAGCAACTGGGGGCAGAGTGCAGCCGTTGTGTTTCAAAACACTTGCAGAATGATTGGATATAATTCTTTGAAGAGCATTTAATTTTCTTAATGAGTCTGAGTAAATCATTAGCCTCCGCAGTTGCAAGGGGAATACTTCAGGACATTTCATGAGGTATACTTTAGCAGAGCAAAACAACACAGGCAAAGTCACACTTGTTGGACACAAGGTCTCAGAACAGAGCAAGCTGATCCTCTAATATTTCTACTGCACAGTGTACTTTTAAAATACTGAACAAATCAATCACACTGATTTTACTGTACCAGACTATACATAATTTTTTTCTTGACAATATAATTAATATTCCTTCTCATATCATGGTTTTACCATAAACATGTATATTGAAGTACCTTCATCCCTGAAACCAAATTAAAGTATTATTTTGACAAGTGGAAATCTTAAGCAGATGCCTCCAGAGCCAGGTCCTTTTCAATGCTCACTCTAGCATAGAACATTTACTTGCTCTCTTTTAGTGATCAAAGACCTGGGTATTATGCTCTGGAAAACGACAGTCACGGTGCCTGGATGAACTGCATTAGTCATGAGTCCACCAGTTCTGGAGCCCAAGTGAAGGAAGCATGATTTAGTCGTGCCATTCTCCACGTGCCTCTCTCTGCCTGACTCACCTTTCTGCTACTTTCCCCGCCCCGACTGGTCATACTCGCACTCTGCCATCTGCTCAGCCTATCTCAGCAAAACCCACGTCTTGTGCAAACAGCAGCCTGTCGCAATCTTTCAGTGGGAAGCAGGAGGCCCACGTGGACAGAGGGCACCCTCCAGACCAGGGCAAAACACTTCCTAAAATAACCGTATCTATGACCCTGTTGTGAAAACTGGCTTTCCCGGGGTTTATTCCTCATTGCCTCCCGCCTGCCAGCAAAGAACCTGACCCTTTCAGATCAGCACCGACTAATGTGGCAGGGAGCCATAGGAAAGCTAGCACTTCAGGTTAGCACTCCCTTTCCCCTGCTTTAACCTTTATAATCAAATATCAAAAAGAATGAAAACAAACTGTGGCTGCAGTCATTGGTGCATTACATTTTCTGTTCTCACCAGCACATTTTATAGGTCGCTCTTAGGCCAATGAAACATAACACGGTGTTCCTTTAGCACTTCCCCCTTGCCCCCCCTTTTTAAATTTGAAAACAGGTATCTTCTTCCAAGCTAAATACTTTTAACCACTGAACTTCACAGAAAAAGAAGGTCACAAGCTGACTCATCAACAGCCATAATAAATGTGTTAAAGATCCTGGACAGGACATCAGATCATGCAAGTTATATAAATGCCAGGTACAGAGATACCACCCAAGAAAACAGGTGTATGTGTTCTTAAGGTTTACTGTGATTTATGAAGTAAACATATTACTCCAGGCCAAAATGTCCTGGGCCTGATCCTCCACTGCTTATCATCCACGTGCATCTACATACCTCTTCTACACCCCACGCACAGAGTGAGCTTTCAAATAAATCAGAGCTCAAGGGGGTTATATCCCTTTGTGTGGGGCATAAACACACAACAGTTACTTTTCGAAGCTGACCTGCTGAGTTCAGTGAGAAAGAGAAGGACGGTTGTTGAAAAGAGTCTAAGAAACAACAGTAAAGATGCCTTTATCCAGACAATTTATATTCCAAGCATTCAAAATACAGAAAAAATGTCCTTTGCAGTTACTATTTGGCACCACCAGCTGGATGCTCTAAGGAACTAAGATATAGATTTTTACTGCTTAAAACTGGAAATACTGGCAAAGTGATCTTGTGCCTTATGGTCCCATACACTATTTTGTCTTGCCAGTAAAGTGTAAATAACTGCTACCTTCTGCACAAGAGGATCACCCTGCTGAATTTAATTTCTTGTGTTGAGCGGCAGTCACGTGAAATCTTGGAAATAGCGAAGGATGCCCATCTGTATCTTGTGTGCCTCTCGTGAGATCTCATGCCAGTGAATACAATATATACCAGGGTCCCTCGTGGAAAGGGATTGTCCCTCTCATCTGTCCCCTCACCTCTGTGGGTGCAAGTGGTGCAGAAGGAGCTTGGTCTCATTGCTCCCAGCCATACTACTATGTTCTGGGCAAGTGACCGAGCACTGTGTGTCAGGGCAGTTGCTCCAGTGTCGAGAACATTTCACTTGGGCAGATTGCTGTAGCATGTTGTCGTTTCCTGCAGGGCTGTTTCTTGCATCTGAGCTAGTAGAGGGTGCTAACAGTGACAGAGGGTAAGTAAGGGAAAAAGTTTTACAACTCTAGATATTGCATCACAGGATTTTTTTGCAAAGCCCATCCTAGTCCAGTTGGAGTCTATGACAAACTTGTACTTTGTTCCTGTCATAAGTACTGGGTATATGTCACTCCTTAGGAGGAGTACACAATGTGAGCTAAGTAGGAGCAAAACGTATCATTCCATTTTGCCTGCTGGCAGAAAAATCCTGAAAGAATTAAGTGGTGGGTAACAGAATATACTAGAAGTGTGTAAGCTAAGTGATGCAAAAACATTACTTCTTAATACAGAGCAGCGCACACATATCAATCACTCATCAGGGTTCTGCTGTCTTTATCCCTTTGCCAGGGATGATGAGTGGCATGAAAGGAAATAAAAATGACCTCTTGTAGATTCAGAATAGGTGTGGTGGTGGCAGGAGATTGTATCTCTGCTCCCAATCCTGGAGGCAAAACTCCTGTGTACAAACGTCCATTTTGTCTGAAACTGGATACTCCTCTCTACTTAAAAGACAACGTACTTCTGTTGCAAGCACAGGAAGGGAAGGGTGAGTAACAGCTGGAGACATGAAGTTTTATGTCCAGCGAGCTCAAAGCCATCATCCCTTCCCCCAATGATTTTTGGTCTGAGCAGAGCTGGCCCCTAAAGCTTTGCAAAAATTTCCCCTTCAAAGACTGGATTCCTATGCAACGCATGGTGGAGGAACATACTCCAGCCCTGAGGAAGCAGGTCAAGTGGCACAGTGACAAGGACTGAGGATAGAAAAGGATTAGAGAGGCTGAGTCAGTCATAGTAAGCAATGATTAACTTCGGGGTTCTTTGCTTTTGACATTCAGATCATGTAAAATCATGGGACTACTTCGGTGCCAGTCAGCCCCATGTCTGGGCCCTTCCCTTCATAACAGGCACCATGGACAAGACAATTCAACCCAGCAGAGTAAAAAGCAAAAGTTGAAAATGAGTAAAAGGTATTCACAATAACTTCTGCTTCAATGGAAACATTGCTATGCCTATAAACAAATAAACTATAAAATTTGGCACAAGAGGGGCCCGGGACTGGAACAGCAGGAATGTTGCAGATCAAGATTGATGTGCATTGGCAGAGCTACGCAGAGAAACATGCACGGCACCTGTCTCCACGGTGCCCGTCTTGAGCTAATGACGTTAATCTCCTGGTTTCATAACCACGGTATTCAAACCTACATTTTAAAACAATACCTTGTAGATTGTAATGTAAACTATTTTGAGGGAAATTTTGCTGAGAAGAAAAAACATGCATACATGTAAACAGGCCAGTGAAATAAGAAAGTAATACGTATCTGTAAATGTGTTCATAGATCTTACCTATTCTTAGGAATACATAAACGTGCATGTACATGTGTGTAAAACTATGTATATTCCATACGTGCTGATAACAGGATAAGGACCAAAAAGTGTGACAAGAAAGATGAGGATTTTTTACAATCCCAGTCACCTGAGGTGCTGCATAGTTCCTCTCAGAAACCCTTCTCACCTTCTACTAAAATCCCAGAATGTCCTGCAGCCTGAATTTAAGACAGAAATTCCTAGCCTGGATGGGATGCTGGAGAATCTGAAGCTTTGCTTACAAATATCAATAGGCAGCTGATTAGTTAGATGCCATTACGTTATTTAACCATCCTTAAATAACTATTACGCTATTTCAGCCACTAATCCTTTCTGAGAAAGACAAGTAAGAAGAAAGCATTAATTAGGTTACCATTACATGAGTACTATACTTTCTTTAGGACTGAATGTACTGCAGGTTTTGCTATGAGGTATTCCTTCCTGAAATATTCACCACTAAGCCCTAACTCTATTAATGTCAAAACTCCTACTAATTTTAGTGGGTCTAGGAATAAACTTTCTTTTTTCGCCCGCGAAGAACAATTCCTTCAAAAAGATAGGGGAGAGAGTCAATACCGGATTTTGTAGCCATGTCTCAAGTCAGGGTAAAACTGTATTTTTACATTGCTCTTGCATGTTTTGACTTGAAGACAATAATGAATATTTACAAACATACCAGCTCTCAAATGCCACTGAACTCCTTCTTATGTAAAATATATTCTGAGATAAACAGTACCTTTAACTTTGGGAAGGGTATGTCAAGCCTGAAAACTTTTCAGTGTTTTTTCTTTCCTTTTAAAACTCATTCAGATAATTCCTGGACAAAACATCAGTGATAATTTAGCTTATTTAGACATAATGGGCTCAGTATACACTGTAGTGAGAAAAGCAGAACAGTCTATCATTGAAAGACCATATTAAATATTGTACATGTTTTTAGAATACCCATGTAAAATCTGAAATAATTTTACAGATAATAGGAGGTTCCTACTTTTGCTGTTTTCTCTCAGGAAAACAACAGATGTGCAACTGCTTTAAAAACAGTGGACATGCAGTGTCCTAGTACGCCAGAGGAGTGTCCTCAGCCCAGTGACACCCACTAGATGGGGATATTTCCATAGGACACTCCTGGATGGCGCTGGCCTCCCCAGCAGTGTTCATCCAGTGCGCCACGACTGTACCAACACCGGCTCATATTCACATTTCAGATTCTCGAGTCAGAGTGTGGAAAGGATCAGAGTTAACTTGTTATAAATATTAACTCAGAGCAGTAACATGCAGTTCGGGACAGCCTGGGGAGATTTTCTCTTTAAAGAGCAACAGATCCAAATAATTTTTTTACATCAGAAGGAACAGACCCACGTGTGCCTGTGTGCACGCACACACAAACACACACATACTTACACACATAGATGTGTTCAAGAGCCTAAATGGAGCACAGGTCCTACCACTTTTTAGTTGGAGTAGGCATTTCTATAATCTTTAACAGTTAGGCAACACAGACCTGCAAGACTTTGGGCACAGACTAATTTTTTCAATAGCCCTTATGCATTTGGTATTAGTTAAACTCAGTTACCATTTAAAAAAATATTTCAGGTTTGCTAGAAAATCAAACACTGATTTCATATACGTGTGTGCTTATCTGTATTTGGTGCGCAAAAGACTGCACGATGAGTGAGACATCTAGTGTATTAAGCAGTCATTAATTACAGTGAAAAAGGCACCAGAATGCATTAATGCTGTTTGGTTTTAGTAATTTCAATGATCTGATTTTCCAGGACTCCTTAGTACAAGCTACAGAGACCAACTAACCGTGGTGATTAACCAGCCACAAGAAGCATGGCTTTTCCTGTCTCGTACTCCTAATTCTTTGAAAAGCACTATTCACCACTAGTTTAAATCTTTCATGGCTCACTTTCTTCTGTATGTGTTCAGCCAAGGCTGATGTGTCTACATTTAAGACTCTTTTCGGCGGCCCAGTTTTATGTTCAGTCTATAAGAATCTGGTCGGTACTTCCTATGCAATGGGGTCCACAAAGAATAAGGAGTTACAGAAATGCTGAGCTTTATGAGGACCTATTTTATGCACAGGTGTTAACTTCAGAACTGGAAATACCCCTTATTTTCATCCTGTGTTGCACAGGTTTGGGGAGCTTTGGGGATCCACTAGATCCACTCACTTTCTGTTTCCAAGAACACCACGCGATTTTGAAAGATTTAGAATCACAGACTCATAGAATTGTTAGAGTTGGAAGGGACCTGAAAGATCATCTAGTTCCAACCCCCCTGCCATGGGTAGGGACACCTCTGACCAGGTTGCTCAAAGACCCATCCAGCCTGGCCTGGAACACTTCCAGGGATGGGGCATCCACAACTGCTCAGGGCAACCTGGGCTAGTGTTTCCCCACCCTCACAGTAAAGAATTTCTTCCTGATATCTAATCTAAATCTACCCTCTTTCAATTTAAAACCATTACCCCATGTCCTATCACTACACTCCCTGATAAAGAGTCCCTCCCCATCTTTCCTGTAGGCCCCCTTTAAGTACTGGAAGGCTGCTATAAGGTCTCCCCAGAGCCTTCTCTTCTCCAGGCTGAAAACCCCCAACTCTCATCCTGTCTTCATAAGAGAGGTGCTCCAGCCCCCATATCATCTTCACGGCCTTCCTCTGGACTCATGCCAACAGGTCCATGTCCTTGTAATGTTGGGGTCTCCAGAGCTGGATGCAGTACTCCAGGGGGGTCTCACAAGAGCAGAATCCCCTCCCTCGACCTCCTGGCCACGCTTCTTTTGATGCAGCCCAGGATACGGTTGGATTTCTGGGCTGTGAGCGCACATTGTTGAGCTTCTCATCAACCAACACCCCCAAGTCCTTCTCCTCAGGGCTGCTCTCAATCTGTTCTCCGCCCAGCCTGTATTTGTGCTTGGGATTTCTGTGTTCTTTTACCAGTATTTCATCTGTGCTCTCTCCACCTCTCAACCCCTCTGTGTTCCTGATGTGTCATATGCAAAATAACCGAAGAACTAATTGTTTGGAATTTTTTGAAATCACTTACAATTAAAATGGTCTTTCTGTGAACCTCAGGGAAACCAGGTCCTATATGAACTCCACAGGTCCTGTATGAATTTCATATACGCCACAGCACAAAACAGATTCCAGAGACCTAGGAAATCATCACACATACCACTGAGCTGAATCACTGTATAAATGTTATCTTAACTATTCTCTTACTCGTACAAGCTGGATAAGAGCACAGGAACCCACACCTCACTATCAAGAGGGCCACACTGCTATTTTTTTTATCTCACCCCTTTTCCATTGCACTGATAACTGTGGATTTTTGCCAGCTGCAAGTAGTTCTTGGCTGGCATTTGAGAAATAACTCGGCTGGTGGCTGGGAAAAGTATGTAGGGATGATCCACCAGAACAGATTAACTCCTTGGTCTCTGCTAAATTTCTTTGACACAGCTAGCTTTCCTTTAAGTATTAGGTGCTACTCAAATTCTCTGAAGTGCCTTCCTTTCTCCCCCTCCTAACTTTTTTTATTCAGAAGTATTTCAAATGCCAAATTAGAGGCATGCATTAAACTACAATGTATAACATCTGGAAAAAACAACTTACGGCCCCATCTCATTACTTATATTCACCATGAGTAAGGAAACTGGCAATTTATCCACAGCCTGCAGTTTTCCTGAAATAAACCATCAGTCAGTAGTTGATGCAAGCTTAATTCTGGACAACTTTCTAGCATCAGCGATATAACCCAGTGAAACTGCCAGAAAGAGTTGTCCAAGACAAGCTAAATCAAATTTTTATTGTAAGGTAAGATGCTCTTTGTAAAATCATGTTTTCAGAGAAGTGTTTGACCAGTCTCTTTGTGTGATCAGCAAATAGATACTTCTTCAAACTGTAATATCACATTAACTTAAAAAAATACTAGTGTATTCAAAGTGTTGTGGGGAACATCTTATATCTCAGTCTGAGTACACACCATTGCAGGAAAACAATCTGAAACTCCTTTTAAGAAGTTGTTCTTGATACTTACATGGTGTTACATGTCCTTTAAAAAAAGCCTAAATTATCTTCATGCCTGTGCAATGTTGAGATCGTTTCTCAAATATGTAGAGTGAAAGCCTTCCACGCATGAAGGCTATGATGTAGGTAGACAGTATTAGTATCTAAACCACAATATTATAAGCACAGTCCAGCAGCTGTGACTGAAGGAAAACCATGTTCATGGTTAGCACCATGGGAGAGGGAGGATGGTAGTACCAGGGACACAGTTCAGCAGTCTTTACATTAAAGCAAAGATGAGCGTATGCGTGATGCAGACTCCCAGATGCCATGCAGCCCTCTGAGATGTGCTCAGGCATCAGGGGGCTCAGTCTTGCAGTTCGACGGAGGTTACAGAATCCCTTACATTAAAAACGACTTGTGTTTTTCACAGTCCTATAGAGCTGAAAAGAGAGTGATGCACAGGCAGTTGAGAATCTAGCCCAAACCAACATATGAAATTATACAGAAACAATAGTAAATACAGTAATCTCTAATGATTTATTTTTCAACTCTCACTGTCATTTACAACAAAATATTAGTCACTAGAAAATGCTTTTGTTACACTTTTGTTGTGTTCCACACTGCAATTTTGACCCTCTCTTATCTTTTTATAAAAACGTTAGCAGTATTATGGTTTGTGTTGTTCAACAGCAATCCTCATTTTCACAGTTCCTTATCACACAAACACATCTTTATGCTTCCACATCATTCCCACCACAGGGGGGTGAAACAGTTTTAATCAAACAAGCGCAGAGCCTACCACAACTGTTTTGACTGTCATTTAAAAGCCAATCTCACCAGCTGAATAGCTGTAGAGATAGTGATCATATCAGATCAGTCAGACCCAGTTTTGACCCAGGCTTAGGTCCAGGAATGAGCTCAGTGTCCTCCACTGATCAGTCCTCAGTGCACCCCTCCTACCTTAATTTCAGACAGATCTGTCCATGCCAGCCTGAGGCCTGAAAAGGAATCTCAAAAGAAACAAGGAGGAGGCTGTAACTGAAATCACCACCAAGAGTTTGCATGTTTCTTAGTTTTCATGTCAACTTCAGAATATCTCAAATAAAGAAGTGGATGCCACACCAGTGAAAATTAATTAATTAGGGGAGTAGTGTAGGTGTGCTACCCTAATGTTACGGCTTCTAGTTTAATGGCATGCTTTTTGTGTCTAACCACAGGCTACAAATGGAGCAGCCAAGAGAAAGAAAGGAGAGCTTATTCAACACAGGCACATACAGGAATGACAGGGCAGTCCATGGAAACATCTGTATGTAGGAGCTGGCAAAAAAGTATAGTGGTAAATGCTAAAAAAAAGTCAATGTATTAAATAACATAGCTGCAAAAGTAGATAACTTACGGTGAAATTCTTTTCCTTCAAAGCCTGACACAGATGCATGTGGATGCAGCAAATATATACAAATCCACCCGCTTGTGTGCATTATGCTGTAAAGAAACATATGCATGTTAAAAAGTCGTAGGAAAACCTGTGCTTTGCGTCATGTATAATTTTACTAAAGTATACTAAAACCTTGAGATAAATGGCTTATTAACAAATCTTTTGCCCTAAACGATGGCAATACTGTAGCCTTCTGGGAAAAGAGAAACACGATGTGCCTGTTCCTTGCCACATCTGTGTCACATATATATCATAGAAGGGATGAAGGATATAGCACGATCAGAAATTGTGCTTTGCTTTTGCAGAACTTGGCAGATCAATAACATTGTGAAAGTATTTGTCTGACTGGAGGCTTGGGAGCAGTCAATCAGAGACATAAGAAAGGATGCAGTCTTGTGAAAGATAGAAGTTGAAGTATAAATGCTTTATTCCAGCTAAGTAACAGTGACATCTTCCTAGTCAGCTCCTGACCACAGGGCTGCCTGCCTTAAGCTGTGTGAGTCTAGAAAAAAAGTGAAAATTCAACTTGCAAATCACAAGGCAGTTGCCTTGAAATATGTAAGGATATAAAAATCATTATTGTAAACCAGAGCAAGATTGTTTGCATGCTCAGTGGACTCTTTGTTCCAATAATGAGAAAACTGAAACTTCTTCCTGGGGCATTTGCTTTATTAATTGTTTACTTAAATAAGTACCTACAGCAAATTGTGTTTTCACGACACAGATAAAATAGAATTATCAAGTAATATGGTCCAGTTTAAAGGTTACCAAAACCCAAATAAATCAATCCTCTTTTTGTTTCCTACCACAATTTTGTTCCACACTAGAGATGTTAACAGAAATAGTTCTCAACACCAAATAGAATTAACTGAAGTTCCTACAGGGCTGTGCCCTCATGGTTTATTACTGCGCTGCAGGAATTGTTTTCTGCCATTGCTGCCTTACAGGTCAGTCAGTTTATGGGGATCTGTGGAGCTGTCAGCCCCCTTTGCAGATGCCAAACTCCGTGTTGTGCCAGGACAGGCTTTGCACAGTCATTAGTCTACACTGCAACTGGAAGGGCAATTAAAAGCTGAAGCATTCATTGTAGCTAGCAAAAAACCCCATTATAGTAAATGCAAAAGTTCAAGATAAGTGTAAGAAACTGTTCTATCATCAGATGAAGCTGCATTAAAACAGAAATCACCTTTTAATACGCTGGGGTATAATAGTGAAGAGGTTCTGTAACATACACCCTTTCAATATCCATCAGTGCCATTGACAGGTGCCATTAGGAGCCACTGTTCCCAACAGGAACATCCAACATAGTGCACATATGAAATGGCACACCAAAAGACGTAGAGACAGAAAGAGAACAAAACAGTTACTTTTATTCACTATTTATCATAAGACACATAAAGAATGCTTAGGATATTTACTACTCTCATATTAATTTTATTGAAGGCCTAATCATTCATGAAGGCCTAATCATTCACTAATCATTCATTAAAACTTATTCATGTGCTCTCAGCATATACATACACACAAACACAGATACTTGCATGCATGCATACATACATACATATATGTATATCTACTCCTTCACCCGAAGAATTACAGTTCTATATTCCTCGCTGTCCAGCAATCCTTACAAGGTAAGAAGAAAGTTATCTAATAATCCTGTATGTTCTTTGGTTTTCAGTCAATAGCAGAAAACCTGTTAAATTAGTAATCAGAGTAGGTAGCATACTAAAATCAGTTGAAAAATACAGCCTACAGATTGATTAGTTGAAAAAATTACACCTAAATACCTTAAAATACATGCAAACTTTGGAATCAAATGTCATTTTCATTATGAAATTATATTATAACTGAAAAGAATGATATTACCTAGGCAAAAGAGAAGCAGGAATATATTTTTTTAAAAATAAAAGTTATTAAAATTTAAATAGAGCAGGAAAAGATGACTTCAGAGTCCGATCTCAAATCCCCAGGGAGCAGGAAGGAAGGAAACTGCAAGCTGATTTTTAGGCAAGTCTGATACAGAAGGCCAACTCTAGACCTGCTGACTAATGTCAGCAGAGACCTTCCCTGGTGGCAGCCATAACATGATGCCGAGGGAATAAAAGCAGAGACTTGCACAGGGGTACCAGGGTGGGCACAACAAAGGAAGCTTTGAAAGAAGTTGATGGTCTCTCCCTTACCCAACCTGGCTCCTAGGTTCTAGGCAGTTCATTTGACCACAGGGAGAAGGGTGTGACGCAGAAGAATTCAGAAAATATGTGAAATCTGGCCTCTACCAGATTGCATGGCATTGCCCTGAAAAGGTTTTCAACAACCCCGTCAGTACAAGGGTTGTCTCCTAACCCCGAAGTAGGACACATAAAGCAAAGATCCTCAGCAAGTGATATTCTCCATAAGCAACAAAGATATAACCTGTTGCCTATTCACAGAAAGATGTTCAAAGATGCTGAAACAAAAAGTATGCTCTTGGAAGCCTAACACACTTCCAAAAGCTGGAGAAATCACATTATTCAAAAACTGAAGGACTTCATGGGTGAAAAGAATGCGGTTTGAGTCACTGGCCCAGTAAATGATTCACTCATCCTGGACAAACCCACAATGCAGATGAGTTCTTCATTGCACTGTCTCTGTGCAGTTGTCTCACATCCGCTCTGCGCCTGTTATCTCATCTCACTAGAGCATGATCTGGAAAGTTACCACAACTTGTTTTGCTGCAGGCTGACAACCATGTTGATTCATCGGTTTATTTTAAAATATGATTGATAGTTGTATGTCTGTGTTCAAATCAGTCATTGATTGCCTGGCTCTGTCAGACACACCATTAACATTCCCTCAGTCCCCCCAGATTCTGTCTTTGTTACTTTGCACAAATGGTAATTTCTTTTATCCATTCATTCATTTTGGGCAAATTATGGGTGTTTCTTCCTCTCTCACATAACATCATGTTAAAGTGGGCATTGTTAATGCTTTTGAGACGTTCTTGATGAATTTTAGTTGAAATCAGTATATTATCTTCTTTCAATAATTGCTCTCTTTCCACAACTTGTATTTTTAATTCCAGTTGTTCCCTACAGCTAATGAACATGTTGCTTTTCTCCAGGCACTGTGATTTTATTGTTTTTCCTTTGTTTAAAGCTTAGTCACGTCATCCATCTTTTATTCTTTCTGACAGCCTGTTTCTAAATGATAAATTTGGTGACACAATGTAAAATTCTTCCAACTATTCTTCCTTTTCCTATCTTTGCACAGTGTAAGATCAGCAACAGGAATATATCTTCAGGGCTTGCAGCTTCCTGGCAAGTCATATTTTTGTAACTTTCAGACTAAGTGCGAAAGCTAAATGCTTGTCAATAGCACTTTTTAACAGCCTGCGATCCTCTTCAACTGTTGCTGTGCAGCCACACATCCACTGATAACATTTATGGCACCTGGCAACAATGGCAAATCACTCCTCCATTCGAGCTGCTTTGGCATCACCACTCTGCCACTCCTTCCAGCTGCAGTGTTACACCATCTGCTGTTTGTAGAGCATCTCCTTTTAGTGCTTATTTGTAGTTTCTGATGATCGGTTTTAACAGGATTTTATGGACAATGACAACGTTCGTGTTCTGGGAGGTCTTGTCCCGATTGCTCTCATGGCACCACTTTATTTCACAGTTCTTGCAGCAATGCAGCAATTCTTGTTGCCATAGCTATCCATATGCCGCTCTTCTGGCACATTTTACCTCTTCTTTAGGACATTTGTGATGTTAATGTCACCTAGATTTTATTTTGTATGGGGCTGACAGCTCCTGTTCCTAAAACGTGACCACAAAAATTTATTTGCACTCCACAGTACCACGCTGGCCCACTCGCATTTAAGTACTTGAAAATAACTTGCAAAACAAAATACTTGCTGTAATTTTTGTGTTTGGTCATTACCTCTGCTCCCAGATCCTTCCTGATTCTTAAATAACAAAGGATTCAGGCCTCCATCAAAAGCAGAATCTTCCCGTGTATTGAAGTACGCAGGAGTATTTGATTTTTTAAAAATCAAGAGGCATATTAAAACCTTTCCATGTAGATGACCCAGTCCCAATTCTGTTATTTTAGTAGGTTTATGTTTTATTATGTAACCAATAAAAATTTTGTTTCAAAATCTGAAAGAGATATCACAGTCCATTACTTTAAATTTTAAAATAACCTGAATTTAAGAGAAAACTATTTAAAGATATTTTGTGTGCATAATGATTTTGTATTAAAGCTAAATAATAATAACAGTCCCAATAGATTGCAGATAATGTGAATTTACAGAGGAATATGCAGTAATATTCTTTCAAATGATATTCCATGTGGATTATGAACATTGCCCTTCGTATTTCAATAGGAATTAAAGTGTCTTGGCAGAAGAATATTGGGAAAGAAGCTAGAAAATAGCAGCTGAATACACATTCAAAACAGCCTGCTGATTTGAGTTCTTTTATCTTGTCTCAGAAGGTACATCTCAGAGTATTTATGAGAGCGTTGCCAGCTCCTACAATTATTTGTTGCTGGTTTTGCAAGGGGGTTGGAGCCAGTGATGCCACAACTGATGCCTTCTCCCAAATGCCACTTTTTAGTGGAATCTCAGTCAGTTGTCTCCCATGCTTGGGGATGAGCAGCAACTGAAATGCTGCAGGAGAGAGTCAGGGCAGCAGGCAAGTGGAGGGTGCAGTAGGAGATGCAGGGAGGGATACAGGGAGAGTGTCTCCCAAATCTTAATGGTCTGTAAGGTAGATACCAGGGTCCACCACCTTTCCCTATTCCATTCCTGTGTCCTCGAGTGTATGTGAGAACTTGAGTCACCGGTGATCATTTCTCATCAGAGAAAGGAAAACTGCAATAGAAATTGAGTGAACTGGCTTCTACAGAGGAAGCCTTGTTCTGTTGGCTTCAACAAGGACCTTGAAAAGCAGATGATGTGGGGAAATACTCTGCTAAAGTAAAAAAAACACACCCATGAAAAAAATGGATCATATAATGATTTAAAAAGTCAAGTAAGGCAAGATGAAGGGAGTACCTATTTTTTCTTAATGAAATACATTTCTTTGTTCTGAATTATTCAATGGCTTTTTCTTGTGTACTTTAACAAGGACCTTATGCAAGAAATATCAGTGTATCAATGATTTTGTACTTGCACTAGCAACTTTGAAGATACACAGTCAGCTGAGAATACTGGCTATTCCTACTTCAAGCAAGTGGATTAGAGCATCTTTAATTTGTGAATTTTAAAAGTCAGATCTTTCCAAATGAAGGATTCATATGTTTTCATAGCCTCAGGGAAGCAGCCAGCTGTGAATGGCTAACCTTTATTGTGGGATTTCTGTTTAATTCTATTTAATACACAAACTTATTCACCATAACAACCACTAAAAACTGTGTGGCACAAGACAGTAAAAAAAAAAAAAAAGGCAGCAATACCCATCATTGAAGGAATACTAATTCAAGCAAACTTCAATTCCGTAATGGAAAGATGTACAAAATACCATAACTCTGAATGGTAGGCAATTTTAAAATCAGAAATATTGGAGCTGTTCCTCTTACATGGATATAAACAATTATAAATGTGTTAAAATCTGTTAAAAAATAAAGCACAATGCCCAATTTTAGCTTAAATTCTGTTCTGTCTTTTGTGAAATAAATAAATCATAATGCCCTGTGATGTCAGATACAAAGGCACAGGGGAAATACAATATATTTAGAATAAGAAATGAAAACTCAGAATATAGGAATGACTGAATTTCTTACAAGGTTTTATCGCAGTGTTTGCATTTTTCTGTATTTTGAAATTACAATGACATTAAACTAACTTTTGACAACGTACTAAACCAGAAAAATTGAATAATGATGCTCATTTGAAATGTACTATTTAGAGAGAGTGGGAATCTGGTAGAGAAAGGCTATATACACTATAGAAGACAAGTTGCCTTGTTAGGTCTTAATTAATTATACCTGATGTTTTTGATGATGTTTTAGTATATAGTTTTGTATTTTTCCTGACTTCATAAGATATGTGGCTAAACACCATCTAGCATAACATTGACATGGCTTCACTAAATCTACAAGAAGAAAGATTGGATTGCTTGCATGATTAGGCAAATCCTTAGATAACCTACTGGCTAGTGAGTCATCTATGAAATTGGTGCTGCCAAGCTGTGAACTTCATGTGTATTTTGTCATTGCTTACTTGCTTATCATTTTGAGAAAGGCTTGAGGACCTTTGGGGGATATCTTGAATGCCTAGAATCTGCAAAGATGGAAGTGGATGGCTGATACGTGATCTATAATGTTTCCTAACACAACTATTATCTTTGCGGGTTTTGGTACCAGCAAGTACAATTTATAGCATAGAAGAGGAGAAAACTGGCCAACGTATGATACACACTCTTGGCCAAGGGATGAAAAAAAAATGTATCCTCATACACAACCAAAGCACTTTGCACATTAGATTCCCTATGTTTTGTTAAAAAAAAGAGGCAAGCAAACAATTTTTTCCTCAAATTAAATGTCTCTTTTTGTGTATTACACGTATGATAAAAGTTCGCCATTTCTCATTGTGCATTTGGTTCTTTCTTCTCCTATGTCCTTTATTCCATGCAAGCACATTTTCTATTTTCATTCTCCTTTTAACTAGCTTCAAGTTTCCCTTCCCCCAGTCATCTGCTTTTCTGAACTAGCTTTTTTGTTTCCCTGCTAATGCTTCACTGTTTTGCCCATGTGACTTTCTTTCATACAATCACTCCCAAGCACTTTTTCTCTGCAGCTCTTCCTTCACACTGCTTCTCTCTTCCCCTGTCCTAAGCCAGTCTTCTCACTATCACTTCAAAAAACCTCCTTACTGCTCTAGGGGTTATCTTTTCAGTTCTCCTTGTATGAGTTCTCACCTACCTTACTTCAACCCATTTCATCTCTTACTATATTTGGCTCCTTCTTTTGCAGGCACCTTCTTCATGAGTTACTGTTGGCCTGATTTCACAGCAGCTCTTTGCTCATTTCTCAATTCTTTTGTCCCAACTCTCACATATACATGTTCTGTTTGCCTATAGTACAATTTCAAGAAGCAGAATAAGGGAACTGGAGCTAGGAGACAAGATCTGTACCAAGACTTAAGGCATACCTAACTTCACGTTACAAAGTGCTGACGGTAATGGGACTGGTCACCAAGTAATGCCATGGAATAGACTAAAACATTTGACTGTAGGATGGCTTCTTGCTACACATATCACCTCTAAGCAAAAGAGGACCTGCTTCCCTATGCTACCCGGGCAAAATGATTCAACAGTGGCCTGGAAGGATGCCCTCTGATCATGAAAGAATGTCTTAATATTTGTTGATACCCAACCTTCTTGCTTTTTGGAACCGGTATCAACAAAGCTATCAACTATCTATCTACTACAAACTCAGTGGAGACATTGATTCATTTCATATGAATCACTAAAAACTTTCAACCATTACTTACTGATCTGAAATACACCCTAAAACAGATCAGGAGATAGAGGTTCTGTATTTCGTTCCCAGTTTTCTTCACCACCAAGTCTTACAAACATGAAATATTATGACTGTCCTCATAAGAGTGTTTGTAGCCATAGACTGTCAGTTGACACTCTCCCTCTCCCCAACAAAAGCATATGTGAACACTTCTGTAAAAAGAATGTACATTTCCATTTATCAGACAATATTGCACTTCCTGGAGAGTTAGAATAATTTGGCATGCAGAAGTTTTAGTGTAATTTCATTCTATAGAATCATAGGATCATTTAGTCAGAAAAGACCTTTAAGATCATCGAGTTCAACCATAAAGCTAATGCTGCCAAGTCCACCACAAAACCATGTCCCTAAGTGCCACATCTACACGTCTGAATGCACATTCAGCAGCAAAAAGATTTCCATCCGCTGCCATGGACTTATGCATTACAAATAGAAATACTTTCTTATAACTTTCAGAACCTTATTGACACTGGTCAACATTAAATGGAGCCAATGGCTTTGAGTGGCATTTGAAGTGTCTAGGACATGTACTATAATATAGCTGTTTGCCTTTGTATATAATTTGCCCTTGTGATTGTATGAAAGAGCCCTTACCAAGCTTTGTAGTTTGCGTAAGTCAAAGCAAATTCAATATGCTGTATTTCTGTGGTCTGGAGAGCAGACCCAGTTTAGAGGTTTCATCTGGTTTCTTGTTGTCACAGCTCTAATATTGTTTGGTAGGTGACTGACTGCTCCATCCGCTCTGGTCATGAGTAACTGAGACAATACAAGGCACACCAAAAAAATAGACATTGTTGATTAGTTAGGTCTTCACCAGTTAAAACTGGTACCTTTAAAGAAAAGTACAGTCCACAAAGCAATAAAAGTCAGGTCAAAACATGTTCATATTTCAAATGCATAGCTGCTATCTTGCTAAATAATGTGCCATTAAAACTGAACAATATTTGTATTTGCATAATTCTATTTTTCCTGAGTAAAATACAGCTGCCACATGATGACTGTGTTTGAAGACTGTCAAGGATTTACTGTGTACTGATAGGTCAATATTTCATAAGTCCTTCGCATACAATAATCTAACTTCTAGAAAATGTTACGATCATCCATGAGAAGGCCAAAAGGAGATAACAGAGCTCCACTCTAAGCTCTGCAGCTGTGAAGATAAAAAATGCAAGTCCCTTTCTTCTTTAAGAAAATAAAATTAAGCAAACCACAAATCTCTTCTTCAATCTGTTAAATAAAGGCCCACAAGGTGTTCATCTACACCTGAACATTACTCTGGTTCTGACAAAGCCCAAAGTTAAATACAATAACTGTTCATAATCAAATCTATATATGATACTCTTACATTTTTTAAACAAGGTCTTACTGTCTTGCTACTTTGTGATTTAATCAATTTTCAGAGCAAGTTAAATTAAACTAGAATGAGGCACAGTTATTCCCAAAAAGTATTAAATTGGGAATTTTTTGGGACCCATAATTCCAGGAAAACTGTCTGTTGATATTCCTCTCGTTGCAGTCAGGTTTCTCCCAAACATATGTTAGCATTTCAGTGTCCTTAATACCTGTTTACTTGAACAAGACCTGACAAAACTATGATCATTAAGTGATCCTGATCTAATTGCTTTGAAATCCCTAATTCTTTCCTAAATCTTTCCTAAAGCTCCTAGATGTCAGATTGAGGCTGAAAGTTTTATATATGTTTAACGTATAAAACTGGTCAGAAAGTTAAACACTGAGCTGACCCAGCAAAATAACTGTGGTTTTTTATACTTACAGTTATTCAGCCCTGACATTTACAAGTTTCCATACCGTAAAACCTCATGTGAGTAGAAAAATATTTTTACTACAACTCAGAGCTTTTTAAGTCCAAGCAATCTGATAAAACAAATGACCAGTAAAAGGAGTAGACAATCAATACTGTTACCACATCTTGATCTGTCTAGATAGTGTCTCTCCCATGGAAACCCCCTAATTGATACCATACTAATAAAGCAATCAGTTTCATTGGGGAATTAAACTTACTGCTGATGTGCTAAACAATATTTTTCAAGACTGTAGCATGGATATATAAATTCACTGTAGACCATAAGCATTCGGTTTGTCACTTGTTGTTATTCCACTTTGTCAGTTAGCTGCACTGAGTTTGATTTGCCCTTGGCTGCTGTCACACCTGGCCTTTCAAGCTGCTGTTAGCAGGGGCTCATTGGCACAACACAGTCTCCCGCAGGACGTCAACTATAATACTCCACTGACCACCCGTCACTGAACTTGCCAGCTTTCCCAAAAGACTCACACCAAAATCATAATGGGCCATAAATGGGTACTTTGGTGTAGGTGTCCTGCATACCTGGGGAGTAAGGAAAAGGAGCACTGCAGGGAGTAAGGGGAGTAAGGGAAATTCGCTCTGCAGATGACAGGGTCAGCCCAGCAGCAGGGCGATCCCTTGGCAGTATCAGCCTCAGTGGCCCTCCGGCCTGACTCCAGCCATATGGCACAGCCTCTGCGGGGACATTCACATGAACAGCTGAGACACATGCAGCTTAAAATGGTAGAAACGGCAAACTTCGCTGGCGTTAATTCCCCCTCTTAACTCTGCTCTCCCTCTCTCGTGCTCTCCTTTCCCATTCAGCAGGGAGTTTAGGCTTTCAGTTTCTGGAATTTTTGCCTGCTGGTGATAGATTTTGTCTTTGTTGTACAGTTGTTTGATGTTGTTTATACTTACATACTTCGGAAGGCTGCCTTTTCTTTTCATATTATAGGTTGTACATCAGCCAGACATCTTGCTATTCTTGTTTTCTGCAGCTAACTAATTGATTGATTGTTCGCAGTACAATTCTTGGAAAGGGAAAAGAACTCTATTAATTAATTGGTAAATGAACATGCGAAATAACAGATGTTTGAAACGCAGAAAACAGAATATAATATACTGCCTTTAAATGAATAAACAATGTGTGGGAAAAAATGAATCAAACATGCACAACTCCCTACCCTGCTGCTTTGAGGAACATGGTCTTTTGTCTCAAAACTCATCCAACCAGAAGGTGGTTTCTATTCTCCAGAATCACTGATTCAGATGATGTCTGCCTTTGACAAGAGTGCATTCACCATGACAGGGGGCCATTTTTGCCTCATATCCACCTCAAGGGTCTTGTATTGAGGCTGACCTAAGTCTTAAAATTCTTTTTATGTAATATCTCTGCGACATGCTTTTCCTATGTTTCCAGCTCAAATTATTCCAGTTTATTATGTCCTTTCCAAATTAACATCTAAGAATAAATTCCATCTTGACAAAAAGATCATATGTGTTTTTGTGTAACATAGGTTTTTTGTGTCATATATGTGTTCAGGAAGAGATGTTCTTTAGCTGTTTTAGTTTGTCTTAGAAAAATATCAGCTCTCTGGGCTGCACCTTAGCTACGAAAATCTGTTATAGTCCAAAACATATTCTCTGACATCTTTTACCTAATGTAATAAACAAGACTTTGCACCGGTGCAACATAAGAACATACAACACAGGACATAGTTAATCCTATGCCCTCAGAAGCACGCTTTTAAACAGAAGCAGTATTTTCAATACAGATGTGGCTTTCTTCCTGCTGTAAAAATGCAGTAGAGAGAACCTGATTACAGGCTTCTGTTACATTAAATGCAGATGAATTTTTATCTTTTTTGATTTTTTGATGCAGTCACTGTTGCTTTAATCATACAAGATAAAAATGGTAGAACAAATGACCAGAAGCGGTGATCAATACTACAAGCTCCTTCTGATCCTCAGTAATTCTGTTTAAAGAGAGTGTGAGTCCCACTGAAAGTTATGGGAATTTTTCCACTAACCTCAGTGGGAGATAATCTAGGTTTACCATTTTCAGTATTAAAGTACCTAAGGCCCTGATCTAAACGTAAGTCAATATAATTATACAAGAGTAGCTATTTTCTGTACTATTGTACACAAAACCATAAAGGTGTAATTTTCTACATGGGCATTCAAACTCTGCTGAAAGAAAAATAAACCAGTAACAGCTCCCATGTTAGCTGCATGCTTTGCTATGACTTACCTGTAAATCAAAAAAGTACCTGGATCCTAGAATAGGAGTACAGACTTGGGGGTTTATAGTAATGCAACCATATTAGAATAAATGTGCACCCCCAAAAATTTCCATGTAGATAAATCCTTTTGCATAGGCACTCAGGACTGTGCCAAGAAGGAAGATAAAAAGTAATCATTCCAAATAATAAGTTTTAGGTGCACTAGCATCTATGACAATTTTTCCCTCTTAGTTTGCAACATCCCTATACCCAGCAGATCAAGTGATGCTGAGGGGAAAAGCACACAGCTCCAAATGCTGGGAAGAACCTAATCATGCTGGGAATCACGTCAGGCTGCTAGCTTAGCACCGTGCCTTAATGTGTATACCTGCCTTTCAGTAAGGCTAATGAGCTCAGGCACAACATGGGGTCACTGTGAACTAGACCTGGTTCGTGTCTCGCCGGCTCAACACGTGAACAAGGCACAGCACCCCTGTGCCCATGGCTGTCCTTGCAGACACAGTTACGGGTGCAGGTTGAGCTTAGAAGACATCATTTGTCTCACCTGGCCATAAACATAGTCAGTCTAAAGCCTCGTGTGCACAAGGAAATTATTATGAAGTAAACCAAGGTGACAGCGGAAAACCAGAAGAGCTATTCTGCACTGACTTCAGGTGCAGATCTTCCATTCTGAGATACAACCGCACCCTCACCACTCAGCTCAATCCCCATCCAAAGAAAGCTTACTCGAAGGAGCTAGGAAAACCGAGTTCAAATCCATGAAAACAGTCAGAGTAACTGTGATTGCAATGTAAGCTTATTCCACGGTACTCATCCATACTGAAAGATGAATGTAGTCTTAATTCACTGCAACAGTACTAAATAAAGCGTATGCTGCAGCATCTTGTTAATTGGTCAAACAATGCACGACTTGGTATCCTGTTAGCCCTGTCAATGTCAGGGTTGGTTTTTTTTAAACCACATTCATCAAAGGCTTCATGAGAGGGTCTTGCCTGCAAGCCAGGGTTTGGAACAGTGGCCCTCATCTCATGGCAAGAGAGGGAGGCAATTAACACTTACCTATGTTTAGATTGTTTGGAAAATTGGTTTGAGGCCCAAATTTATGAAGGTATTACAAAGAAGTATCTAGCTTCTATTCCATTTCCTTGGGAGTCTGATGACTAAATACCTTTGGGAATTTGGGCCTCGGGCCTTTTTTTTTTTTTAAATTGAAAACATTGTGTCTGATCTAACCTTCAGTTACTACTCAAAGCTAAAGAAAAATAAAATTCTAAATGTTACTTAAGTGTCACCTGTACATTGTCAATATCATTAAGCTGATTTGAGGCAGTGGATGAACTGGAAACCTAAGCATAAAGACAGAGGTGGAAAAGAGAAGTATGTTGTCTAAACATTTCTCTGCCAGTACAGGATTGTGTCATATACTATATTTCCTGCAATGTGATGGAACATAGTTAAACTATCAATTCATTCCAGATAACTCCTAACATTCTTTATTACTTAAATTGTGTAGTCCAAGAGGTTTACATTTAAAAAATCAAACTATTGTACCACTAAACTAAGATTTACAGTATGTCCAGAATGAAACCTTCTGTAGCACTGAACAGAAGTACCATGTGCTGTGGCTGGGAAATTGAGGGAAGGCTTTCCCTCTGGGGACACAGGGTGCCTTCCCATCTCCGCTGCTGTCTACTGCATTTCTACTAGTGTTCAGAGCTGACTGAAGCTGCCTTAGGCTGCCAATAACACTGGATTTTATATTGGTGATTATTGTAATAATGCACTTGCAGGAAACTTTCAGGACTTAGTTTCTGCAAAAACACTTTACTCACTATTACCTCTCACCCAGGATCCAAGATAAAATGAGATGTGTAGGTCAGTTCTCTCTTGTCACAACAATGTTGCCTTGGAGCAGTGAGCCGATTACTGCAAAAACTGTCCATGAAACCCCTGAGGTGCAGAACGAAGAGGAAAAATAATGTGGAAACTGGGGAAGATGCACACAGATACAAAATGATGATGTTATCTGAATTTTTTTAGAAAAAAAAATTGAAAGGAAACAATGAGGGAGAGTGGGGTGCTGGTGAGCCAGATGCAGGACGCGTCTGCTCTCATGGAACTGGCTGGTCCTCGGAGCTGAAAGCAGCTTCTGAAAGCAGAAGACTGGAAAGCAAAATACATAATGGAGATGTCGGGCAGCTCCCACCATCCTCTTTGCATTAAATCCGTCCGAAAAAAAACAAGAGAAGGAAGGTCTCGGGTCTGAACGGGAAACTCCTACCGCTCCTTTCCCTCAGCATCTCTCCCCCCACCCCCCGCAGCCTCCCTCCCCTCTGTCCTCCCCGCTCCTCTCGGGCCGAGGCTTTCTGCCGGGGGGCCCGCGCCCTGCCTTGCCTCTCCCCGGCGGGNGGCGGCGATGGCTGCTGCTGGCGGCCCTGCTGGGGGCTCTGTGCGGCGCCGCGGCGGGGGGCGGCGGGCGGCGGCGGGCGGCCAGCCTGGGCGAGATGCTGCGGGAGGTGGAGGCGCTCATGGAGGACACGCAGCACAAGCTGCGCAACGCGGTGCAGGAGGTGAGGGGGAGGCGGCCGGCGGGAGCGGGGGGACCCCCCGGGGGTGGGAGGCCCCTTCTCTCCCCTCACAGTCCCCGGGCCGGGCCGCACCTCACCGCACCTGCGGGAAGCGCCGGCGTCTCGCCCGCCTTCATCGATTCCTGTCAGCGGCCGCCTCTCCGCGTCCCCTCAGCGGGGCCGGGCCGATGCGTGCGACGAAGAAAGCCGGCGGCCGGCCCTGCCCGCGCCCCCCGGCCGGTGAGGAGCCGCTTCCTCAGGCAGGGAGAGCGGGAAAATCCTGTCAGCTCCGCGTCCACCGCCGCCGGCCCGCCCGGTGCTGCCGCCCTCCTCAGGCGGGGGAGGGCGGGAGGTGCGGGGGGTACCGGCGCGGCCGCCCGTCGCCACGGAGGGTCTCCCCTCTGCTTCTGGCGCTGTTTGTTCTCGCTGGAGGGCTCTCCCGCCCCTCTTCTCGCTTCTTGCCGGGCCACCGCGGCGCCCCGCGGTTGCTGCCCGACCCTGCGGCTCGGGGTTCGCCGGCGGCCGGTGCCTGTGTTGCCGCCGCCCTGGAAAGCCACCCCTCTGGCAGCGGTGCGGGCAGGGAGCGAGTGAGGCAAAACCGCAGGCGAATAGTCCGTCTGGATCCCAAAGTTGAGAAAAATCACAGTACGCGGCAAGGGGAGGAGGGACGAGAAGGCTCATTTTATTGTCTTAGTAGAGCAGGAGCAAAGACACAAGAGGTTATCCCAAACCAGGATTCACAGGTGTTAAGACAGTCCTGGAAACAGGTGTGGGGAAGTGGCTCACTTTTGATGTAATCCCGTGTCTTGATCTCAAATTCCTCGCCCAGGATCGCACAGGACCGGTTTCAAAGCCGGGAACTAAGTCTAGACCCCCGGCCCTTGTCTGCTGTTGCTGTCGAAGACCTTGTTCCTGCATTCCCCTTACTTATGCGCTTTTTTCCCTTCCATGTTAAAAATCTGCCTTCTGAGTTCTCTTTCCCTCTCATTCTAAAACACAGAGTCTGAGAAAAAAAAACCTTTTACTGACAACCCACTGGGGAAACAGACCTTTGTTTACTCTAATGAAGTAATTTCTGAACTTTTGCTGTCATCTGGACAGTTGCTGAAATCTATCTCTGTCATCCAGTTCATTTAGACTGCAAACCCATTGAGACAAACCATTTTTTTTTGTATTCTTTACAATGCCGAAAATATGCTTTGTTATAAATAAGGATGTAGTCAAAATTTCTGCCTGTTTTACTCTTCGTATAGTCAGTTCTGGATTGAGGAACAGACCGTATACAGCACAAAATGTGGATTATCTGAGCTGCGTCTTAGCAGATAAGTGCTTTACACTTAAAAAGGTTTGCAGCTGTGGTTTAAGATAAACAGACACACCAGAAAGAGAAATTTTGTCTTGGGAAAAAATCTTTTGTTCAGCCTGGATGAACTTGTGGCCTCCTAGCTGTGTTACAGCAGTTGCAAATAACTAAGTGACACAACTTATTCAGAGTTTGTGTTGTTTGCAAGACTCATGCCCTTTTGCTGAGCTTACTCTGTTTCCTGATCCAGAGAGGACTCCTTTTCTGTGTTGAGCCTTCATCTGGCAAACAAAGACAGTGGGAACTGAAATAGAGAATGAAATTCTGGATGATCTGTAGGACTGCTTCTGTTGACATCAAGGGGCTTTGGCTATGTCTCTCTGTCCTGCCAGAATATTTCCTTTTCTTTGTCAGTCTGTCTTAAGTACTTAGTGGTTTTCTGGGGGAAACAGAAAGCTGGGCTCTTGACCGGCATCAGCCTGTCTAGATGCCAAATTGTAACTAGTCTTCACACGCTTTTTCCTCACAGGGACTGACTTTGGCTTAAACAGTCCAGAGCTCAAGGGTTTAGCTCTCCACTGTTTTTCTAGTCCATTAAAAGAGCTGCTGTTGTCACTGTCTGAAACAGCTGAGTGAGCGTTCCCATGCAGGGGGATCCATACTAACAGCATCACATAATTAAACAGGTTGTCACTGAGGGCTGCACAAGAAGTGTTGCTTGCTCTCTTTTGTGTAATTGTTGCTAATTTTCAGTTGGTTTATTTGAATTTGGCAGATGGAAGCTGAAGAGGAAGGGGCAAAAAAACTGTTGGAAGTAAACTTTGAAAATTTACCTCCCAACTACCATAATGAGTCCAACACGGAAACCAGAATTGGTAATAAAACTGTTCAGACTCACCAAGAAATTGACAAGGTATGAGAAAAGATGTATAGCAAGCTGCTGGTTCTTACACAACCTTTTCTTCAAAAATAAAACCAATTTTGCACATTTTGTGGAGAAATAAGATCATGTGGAGCATAAACTTTCCTGATTATAATTACTTCGGGGTTTTATTGTACCTTATTTGCTTGCCTGATCACTGTGTAGGGGCACATGGCATAAAAGGTTAATATGAAATAGTAATTTATTTTGAAAAAAAAGTGCCTGCTAAAAATAGAACACAGGTACAGCTATTGCATGCGTCATAAAAGAATGACCATCTGCCGTTCAGTTAGCTTCATTACTAATGTAAGTGACATTTTAAATAGATAAGGAGGTAGCCTTGTCATCTACTTTTACCCCTCAGATTAGAATTTTATACAAGTGCCAGCAAAATGGGAAAAAAAGGAGGGGGTGGGTGTGGGCTAATTATTGCACAATGAAGTATTGCGAGCAAAAAAAGACTAACTAAAAAATGTAGTTTGATATTTTGCTCTTCTGCCATATCAGGTTACAGATAACAAAACTGGATCAACAGTTTTTTCTGAGACAGTTATTACATCTATAAAAGATGGAGAAAACAAAAGAAATCATGTAAGTGAACACATTTTTTTCCTTTTGAAAATTAAACAAATACTTTGGGTTCATCATTTAGAAGAAGGTGATATAGTTCACCTGGTGAAATTTCCGAATGCTTTAAAACACACAAAACCATTATGGGTAAGCAGTCAGAAATGTTTCTGGTTTTTACTGAATATATTTATATTAATAAATATACAATATCAATGGAATTAATATTGATCATATATTATAATAATATATTTTAATAACTATTAGAATATATTATGAATTGAAAGCAGAATTTCAATGTTTTGGTTAACTGAGGTGCTTGATATGAATATTCAACTTTGTCTGTCAAACGTAAATATTGTACTGCAATAGCAAAGATAGTTATACAGCCCTTTCCAGTGAGTGTGAATAAACCCTTGGTATGACAGTGCTTAATGTATGTCCTCTCTGTGCTTTTGAGTTTCATTAAAAAATTGCTTTATAGACTTCCAACACTAGAAAATAAACCCCAAATTGTCTGTCATGAGGAGTCCGTGGAACAATATATGGCTCTATTTGCTTTTCAGCCTAACCTAGTGATGGACAACTGGTTGTGAGATGTCACTTTGGGGAGGATGACAGAGGGGCAGGACAATAAATGCCCTTGCCCTCGGGAAATATGGTGTTTAAGGATTCTCAAAGAAATTTAAAAGATCAAGAATATTCTTTACCCGAGTCTTGCAAACACAGGTACATTTGCTAAACATCAGTAGTCCATGAGAAATTCAGCATGTACCACTACTTAGAACAACTGTTAGGTTTTCTTCAGTTATAGTCTTACAGAAAACTGTTAGGTTTTCTTCAGTTATAGTCTTTTTTATGCTCTTAGCAGGACAGGACTTGCCAGTGTTTCCTCTGATAGCTGGCTTCATCTGACTAACAGTTTGTGGTTTAATTTAGTTTAACATGCCCTGGCTTTTTTTAGAGTAACTTTCTTCCAGTTCTTTCACAGAAGAAGCTCTTCAACTATTTTATAGAACTTCTAAAAAAGAAAAAATTATGGTGGTAGCTCCTGTTTTTAATGGGCATAAAACCTGAAATTAGTGCGTCTTTTCTGCCTTCATCCTCTAAATAAGTTTTCCCTCTTTCAGCTCATATTTTTGTACTGCTATTAAAGTTTGAGAATGGCAAGTAGCAAAATAAAGTTGCTTCTGTATGCTATACTCCTTTTTCTACTATTTTGGAAAGCTTATAGATTAAGTGGTAAGTCAAGGTACAAAATAAATTGCTGCTATTCTAAGCTCCAGATTGGTTTTATACAAAGTGTTAACATATTCCACAATGCTTTTTAAGAATGTGATATGTGTAATGACGGCAATCCAAATGTTTTTTTCAAGCAAATATGGTCATGATCTTCAAACCCAGTGTACAAAGGCAAACCTTTCAACCTTCTTAGCACTGGGACAGAACACTAGTGTTGTTTCATAATGTATTTGGCTTGCTTGTGGTGCCTAATCATTTTTCACAGCTGTAAAAAATATTTCTGCGTTAGCTTTCTCGAAAGATCATAGAAAGTTCCTTACAAGCTTCATATATCAAGTGACATTATCTGCATTTTCTTTATGGGAAGGTTGCCTCACTTACCAAGCCAGTGCTGCATCCAGAACCAATACCATTATCAGTCTTCCAGCTGAAGAATTTGAGGGCTGAATACAAATTTTTGTCAGACTTCATGGTGGCAGTCTTTATTCAGTTATGAAGTATGCACAATCAGAACTGACCACATTAACTCCTAATCATTTAAGTCCTGGGGCGCTTTCTTCATCAACATCCTTACTGCAGCAGCTGCAGAAACAAAACTACATTTGTTAGTGTTTATTTCCCCTCTCACACTCATTTTGAACTTTCAGCATGCCCATGGTACAAATACCTTATTTAGAGGCTGCCAAGTTAGAGAAAAAGCTAAATGGGAAAAGCAACCAACAGATATATTTGGCTGTTATTTAAGGAGAGCGGGCGAACACACATGTATTAACTTGACTAAGAGGTGCCTAACAGAAGTAAATCTGAAAATACTTGAAAACTTCAAACGTTAAGGAGGAATATGAGTCACTTAGGGTACTACAAGGGTGAAGAACGATTGTAGGAGTAATGGCATGAGATTGAGAACTGGAAAATTTGAGTTACAGCAAGAAAAACATGCTGTCAAGGAGAAATGTCCTAAGTAGAAGAAAAATTTTGTCCAAATTCAAAAGCACTATTACTTAGATCTGTAAACTTAAAACAAAAGTCTTGGGAAAATGAGTTGCAGAAAACTTTCACTGGCCCCTTGGGTCATTTTTATATACACAACTTTTCATAGTTGAAGTGTCATGTGACACTGTGGGATGGACTGGATGATGGAAGAGTAATTCTGCTTCTTCACTGCTTATTTTCAATGCTAGCAACAAAGTAATACATGTATAGGTCTTGTATACTCTTGGCAGTTAAAAGTGGAAGCCTTTTGAAATCTGTTTGGAGGTTATCTCAGTGGACCTCTAAATACGGCTAGTATATGCTGTTCTGTAATACGCATTCTTAATACCTGTCAGTGATTCATCCTGCTGTGTAGTACAACGCAACAAGAGGTTTGTATAATTGTAGCTGTAAGTATTGACAGTCATTTGAAAACGGCGACACTGACATTTTGTTCTGGGGATGGAGAATTTGGTAGCAGAGACTGTAGGGAGCCAGCCATTGGGAACAGGACCTCTATTCTCATGGTACTCCCATAGCCTTCAGATTGGTGCCTCTTTAGAAGAGCGCTTTTGTTTTTGTTTTCAGTCTGCCAAGTAAAAGAAATAGGCACAAGCTATCACACAAGCTCAACTTCTATGTTTGTAGAGAAACTGGATACTGAAAGCTAAACCTGTTTCATAGGTTTGGTTTATAGGCCTAGCTTATAAAAGTTAAGGATTCCCACAGCTCCTGCTCTTTAGGTACAAAACTGGGTGGTAAATATGAGAATTCATCAAACACCTCAGCAAACCACCTGCTCTGAAATGTAAACTCTATATAATTTATTACTGCAGTAATTAGTAAGAGCTGGAAGGAACCCTACAACCCTCAGTTCACGTTTATTCTCTGAGCTGAGTTAAAAGCCACTGAAATCACTGAAAGTTTTTCCCGTGACTTTTCTGGGCTTTGAGACATGAAGCAAAAGCTTCACACGTGGGCAAAGATGTGTCTTGCGACAGGTCTGTGTTGCAGTAGTAAATCCACGTACTGGCTGGAATGAAATTTGGCAATGAAGAAGCAGCTTCATGGAAAATAGGTTGTGTCTGCTTTTTAAATCACAGTGCCTGTGCCACCCCTATGTCCTCCTGCAAAAAGGTACAAATACATGTATACATAGGGCAGATAAATATACATAAGTATATACACATACATGTAGTGCTGATACACTATTACAGAAACATGAGGCATAATCTTCCCCACACACATGCTTTTCCCTCTCAGACAGTATTTCTTGGCTTTGCATCACAAAAGTATTCTCCTTAGGCTGTGTTCTTTGTTAGTGAATGGCTCACTTGACAGTATTTTGATGGCCAGAAGACTATGAGTATTTTAAGTCTCCAGAAGAGGAACTGGGCTGTTTGCCATTTCTGGCAATGCAGTCCAGTTCTTCAGAGGTGCTGCATTATTTGGAGGCGCCATTTACATTCCCAGACTAACATTCACTTTCTCAGATGTCAGTGAGGACTGACAGTCACCAGCGTAGATGTCAGGCTTTGATCCAACAGTCTTGTATCCTTAAAGAGGCCAAATACAGGCAAGAGGTAGCTGGATGTGCATGTTTTTATGTCTGTGCAGGGTTTTACATCCACTTGCTCCTGGGTTTGAGGCTCAAATATTCTATAATTTACTTCTCTGGGGAACATTAGTTAGCTTGCAAATTAATAGAGTAATTCTAGTAGTATTCTCAAGTATAGAACACAGATGAAGTAACAGCACTCTTTATTACCATATGAAAACCAAAATGTTTTCTGGCTTGTTGACTAGTCCTATTTTAATTGTGATACATTAGCCTAACGAATGAAAAGCAAGCATAAAAAATAAAAGGAAACAAAATTGGTACTGGTAAGATTTGCTACACAAAGATTAGTTGCATTACTTCTCAGTTTCGTTCAGAGTAGCATTTTATGTAGAGCTCTGTCTTCTAATTCAAATCTAGTTTACCTAGGATTTTTTTCTTGTCTGTATTAATTTGATAAATAAAAATGGCAACAGCTTCTCTGTAGCAAGTTTTGTTTTTTTTTTTTTTCTTCAAAACTTTAATAGAAGTACATCTGGTTCCTTTCAATTCTCTTTCTTGAAAGAGATTTTTAAAGATGCTAATATCTGGGGAGGGTGTACCAGGGAACTGGAAGAGTATCATACATTTCTCATTTGGCTTTGGCACTATAAAAAACATTCCTTTCTTTTGCCTGTCCTTGATGGTAGAGGCTCTTGAGGGCATGACTGTGCCTTCTCATTAATTACATGGTACAGGTCAAAGTTTCTTTGTGGGGGAGTAAGGAGAGGTGCCTTCAGTGGGATTCTGTGGAAGGTGCTTGCTCTTTCTCTGCAGAGGTGGGTGTGTGCCTGTATGCACACATGTATTTGTCACCCACCTTCTACAAATACAGCGCAGCTGGTTAGTAAGTAATTTCAAACACTCTCAGGTCCTTAGGAGAGAGGCCCCATGATACCAGGCCTTTATTTCCATGGTTAGAGGCTGGTGTTTGCATCCCTGTGGCTCTGGGCAGGGAGGACTGTATCACTGTGGAACTGCTTTTACAAGCAGGCTTGGCAGGTTCTGGAAGTGACTGTCAGTCAGGTCACTGGTTCACCTGTAGAGATAGAATGGATAGCATCCCCACTATAATGGCCTTATTTAAAGCATTTTTCAGCCTTTATCTTTAGTCTCACAGTAAAATAGTAAAAAGGAAGAAAATAGTAGAGGAATTAAACATTGATCTCTGGGGTTCTATTTCCCCCTTTTCTAGAGAAAAATCTGTTTTAAATGGCTAAGCTGTAGCACTTCATAACCAAGCTTCCACGTCTCTGCAGATATCCAGAACTGCTAAAGTAACTGCTTGGTTCCTATTTCAGCAACTTTTGTATGATTTCAATAAGAATGTTCTCAGCCACATATACTGGAGTTGCTCTCTTTGCTCTTTCATACTGCTCCAGGGAGAGAAGTTCCTACCAGTGCTGAAGAGAAAAGGAGCTTTGAAAATTGAGAAGGAAGCATTAATGGAAGGGAAATCGCAATTTTTCCATCAGCAGCACTGCAGGAGAGCAGCTGATGGCAGAAATTTGAACATGCAGCATCTTGGGGTTGAATTCTGCTCCCTTTGGCATGCAAGTGTCTCAGGGAAGACGCTTGTTTTGGGCATCCCAGTCCTACATTTGGGTCCAATTTTTTTGTTTCATTTTTCACAGAACTTTTAGTCCCTGGTGGCTTGCACTCAACAACCTTAAACTATCAGTAGACACACTAAGTGCATTCCTGGGTTGAAATCCTGGTCTCTGTCTAGCCAAATATCCCATAATATCTAAATGTGGTAGGTTTTGTATACTTAATAATTTAATTCATTAGCACTCTTAGTTTGCTTTTCTGTTAAGTGTCCAGCCTGCTCTGTTGATGTAACTTTTTACATGAATCATGTCTTGACTAGTACAGTTCTTTTCAAAACACCCCACCCTTTCGGTAGTTCTTAGCGTAGGAGTAGATAAGGCAAACTGTACTAATGCTCCACGAGAGAATTAAGAGATCTGAACAAACTGTGTCACTGTTTTTCAAGTTTATATACTACACAGTAACTTGAATAGGTTATTACAGTTATAATACAGGCTAAAGCTTGATGCATGAATAGCTTACAGTGGCAATCAGTTAAAAAATGAACCATAGTTTTACTAGCCCTTAGTAAGCTGAATACCTGCATCCTATTGCACTCCCTTTTGTCACATTCAATGGATACTTCTTAAGTAGCACATCTCAAGTGTTTGCAAATCATAGCTTACATTTTAAAACAAAACACGTCTTGTAGACGAGATTCCCAACCCACCTAAATTCCTGCAGGAAAACTAACAGACTTTTTTTTTATCTTATCTTGCGTGAAAAACTATTGCTTTTCACTAGCAAATCTACCCTCAGTTCTTTCAGTCTCTTGCACAACACCTCCGAGGCAGTGTGATGTGTGTTTTGCCCTTCTCATGTTTTAAGTTTGCTAACCTGTCTGATGGTAGCAATCTGCTCATAGTCTACACTTACTCCACTGGAAAAGATATGAAGTAGCCATGCAAACTGAAGGCAGCCTTGAGCTTTTTGAGCCCAGTTAGTGAAGGAGCATTCTGATAGTGATCCTGAGAGGCCTGAATACCCCTGTCGTGTTTTGAAAGAAGCAAATCCATCCCCCCGTTTGTTTTAGAGAGACAGGGCTCTTCAGCCAGACAGGGTTCAGACATTCTGAACGTTTTCCTGAGCCCCCCTTTTTTCCTTTTCTTTTCAGTTTCAGTCTTGGCAGTGTAGAATACGAAGCTGAAGGGAAGGTACAAATAGCTCATGAGGACAAGTAGCTTGGATTTGTTACAACAGAAAATGATGTGGATGAGGGTGCAAAGGGAAAGAGGATGTAGCCAAAGATGAGAAGAACTTTGCAATTAGTATTTTGAATTGTTCTTATTAATCTGGAATACTTTTGGTTATGAGTCTCGTTGTAGAGCAAGGGACATACCCTTCTCGTACGAAAGGTGTGATGGAGTGCGCGCATACACCCGAGTATTCATATCTAACTCCATAAGCAGCAAATGCTTTAGTGATGCAAAAGCGATTAAGAGATTTAATTTAGCTCATGGATGATAGGATGCCTTATTGTCAGTCACAGCATATCTCTAAGACCAAAGTTTTTACTGGTCATCTGATGTTCACTGGACTATAGCCAAAAAAATCTGAACGTTGGCTTCAATGAATGGAAAGACCTGACATAAGGAGTTCAAAAAACATGTGTTGCCTCTGAATCTACATGAAGAAACTTCTCCAAGGAAGAAGGTGGGAAATCTCTGTAATTGCCAGCTGAGGTGTGTGTCATACAGTTCAGTGTCCACACCTTTATTTGCTGAACTTAGTCCATTCTGAGTTGGCTTGCTTTCTAGTGAGAATACTGTGTAGAAAGTTGCGGATCCACACAGAGAATCAGGAGTGGGTAATGCGTACAAACATAAGATGGTTTTGTAATACTATAGTGCTGCAATGGTCATGATGTGGAGAAAAGTGAGACTGCAGTTTCCATGGACTCAGATACCATGCTTGGTGACCTTGAACAAACAAGCAGGTGTCAACAGCTGCTAGACCTTATCAGAGTGAAGAGAAGCAAGGTGCCTTTTGCTGAGAGGTGAGGCAAACCAGGCAGGTGTTTTGGCTGAAAACACAACAACCAAAGGTCAGAGAACACAGATCATTATCACATTTTTTTGTCTTAAATAGTGGCTTGGATTTACAGGCAAAGAACAGATGCAACAGCAAAGGGGTTACTCCTAATTAAAGGTATCAAATCCTGCTGTCGTTTGTATCAGTGGGAGTCTGAAGTAATTCAGATAACTTTAGTAAATTTACTTTGCTAGTAATGAAAAAAAAGTAAAATAGTGACTAGGATTTCTTTCATATTTCCTATTGGTCTAGATTAGTCTAAGGTTTTTTTTCTGTCAAGTTAGGCAAATGAAACTGTGTGGTACTAATTGATATTCTGAAAGTAACATTCTTCATTAGTAATTCAGGTCTATGCCTGTGTTTAGAATTATTTTAAAATTTGCCAGATCCTTATGTGCTACGATGTATTTCTATTCCAGTTAAACTCCAAAGAAAAAGAATATTTTTATGTAAAATGAAGTTGGCTGAAGAACTGCCTCACCATTTTTATCTGTCTGTCTGGACTGTTACTCTTTGAGTAACTAAATATTGAAGGGAGAAAGATTTTCTTGGAATAAATTTCTCCTCTCCAAAAATAAGCTATTACTGTAACACAGTCACAGTGCCTAGAATTGATTCAATGTTCTAGGTGATTGTGTTAGTAAAAGCACAACAGTAACCAGTAAGTTTATCGCCAGAAGGCTATGAAACAGACTTCCTCTCAGAGGGTCGGTGCCCACCCACTGCTTCATCAATGTCCATCTGAGAGCCATGCACCACTTCTAAAGCATTCTTGTTAGTTGTGGAAATAAATTCTGAAGCTTTTCATCTGCGGGGAGGTATGCGTCATGTTCAGTTCTCTGCTTCTTCCTTGTTTGCATATTGGTTGGTACAACCCTTCTGCAAACAAGCTGTGGTAAGAGAGTGATGTAAATCAAAGAGCAGTTGTTTACCTTTTCCCTGGTTTTAGTTCAGTCTTCTCACACATAACGTGCTGAATTTAGGCAGCCAAGGCTGTCCAAATGTCCAAGTTGTAGGGAGATGTAAAAACACAAATCACCATGAATGCTTTTACTTTCTGCCTCTACTAGATTTACCTATTTATCCTAAGAGAAATTAAATTTTTTTTATCTTCTTTGTAAGGTAACAGACACAGTCAGGAAAGTGAATCTTGTATGTGGGCTGGTGACAATTCTGTGATCTACTGACATCTGTTAAGAGATCATAGTATGGACTGTCTTTAGACAGCAGGGAAAGTTCATCAGCAATGTTTCCTCTGGTCAGACTCATGTAGCAAAATTAATCACACGATAGGAAAAGATTTAAGGCAAAAGAGAATTTTTTTCCACTTGTTTTGATTACATGGTTTAATCCATTGGCTCCAGCAGATACTTATTTGAGAGTTTAGCTGAAACCATGTTATCTAATTAAGCAGTAAGCTTTAGCTACAGTGCTGGATGCAAAGCATAAATGTTTTCTCTTTTTATTTTTTTATTTACATCTGTTACAATCTTAGAATGATTGAGGTACAAAGGATACAGATGAATGAACTAAATCTGCAGCTGGTTTACATCTGTATTGTCATATGTGAGGTGGCAGAATGGTACCAGTTCACCATGGCTAGGAGGTTGGCCCAGTAACACATCGTTCCATATATGATGAGCCTAAGTCTTCTCTAACTTTTTCCTGGACCGTAGGAGGTGTAGATTCATCAAATTCAGCAGAATGACACTGGTTTTACACCAGTGAGTAGGCGGAGATCTGTAATTGCTTGGCCTTCTGTGCAGTTGTTTATGGTCAGAAAGACCTGTGAGATGCTACTAATGCAGCTTGATGGTGTTTTGTATTACTATTTGCTAAAGTAAATCATCGAAATTGAAGGGAAGTGGTGAATGTAACTGTTTCTGTTTAGTTTTGTTTCATCAAAGATTTGGCAAATGTGAGAAAAAAAAGCACTGTAGAATGGTGGCTTCAAATGTATTCCCTTGAGAAATGCATTTCTGTGTCAGCTGAGTACATCTCACTTTGCCCTTCCTCCCATCTGATTCAAAACTAGCATTTTGCTATCTTTTGCAGTGTGTCTGCCATTTTGAGGGACTGAGTCACTTTGATAGCACTGAGGAATACCACACCAGCGAATGCATTAGCTGTCAAATCATGGTTGTTCACCATTGCAGCTTATAGAGAGAACCTCCCTCCAACTTTTCTACCTGTCCCAATTCTTACCTTAATAACAAGTCCACTTCTCCCTTCCAATTACTAATATATCATAATATAGCATAATTGGTAAAAAGATATACAGGGTGCGGTGGGAGTTTCAGATTTGTTTACTCATTTTTCTGTCTGGAAATGACTGAGGGCCTGTTCTGTGAATTTACATCGCATGAGGAATCCCTCAAACTTGTTCCTGTAGAAAGTCCACTCATCCCAGGGGGAGGAAGAAGCATCTTACGGCACGCAGAGAGGCTGACATCATGGTGTCAGGCAAAGGGGAACCTTAGTGGTCTTTCTGTGTCCAAGATATTTCGTAGCTGTGAGCAAGGGAAAGTTTTGGTCTCCTATACGTGTTTGTCTTGAATTTCTGTAGTACATTCACATTCATATGTCCTTTTTGGAAGTACATAAAGAGTATGCTGAAGACCCTTCTTCATTTATTCTTCATTGGAATTTGTTTAGGAAACAGAATGAATATTCATGAGTAGTCATCATTTTATGTTGTTGATATCCTCTACACACATGATTTCTGACAGAAAATTAAATTAAGGGGGGAAAAAAGGCTCAACTGTAATCCCAACAAATGCCCCAAAGAGTAGGTCTGGAAGAAGCCTCAAAAACTCAACATCTACCGCCCAGATGCCTACTCCATCCTTAGGTAGACATTCATCTTGTGTTCTCAAAATCCTCAAGTGCTGGAGACTATTTATTCCAATGCTAGTCTATGCTCACTCTAAGGTCTCTATTGCTGTAATTTAAACCCCTTCTTCTTCCATCTACAGCTCATGGAAAATAAATTAATCCCTTTCCCCTACAGTAACAGCAGTCTCCCACACTGTCAACTCTGCTATAGGCAAAATCCATTGTAGATTAATTCTTACCCATGTATTTCTCTTCTAGTATTATTATCTTTGGCTGACATCTTAAACACAGTAAGTAAGTCTGTTGAAACTGTAAGCTACCAAAAAAGTGTATCACAAAAGAACAAAGCATATAAGTCAGGATTTGAAATAAGTTCTGTGAGGGATTGGGCACATCTTGGCATCTTACTCTCAGTGTGCTACTCTTAATTCAGTGGTTAAGGTTAGCAAGCAGCTATTAAGTATAGAAATCTGTTTTCAACTGCTTTTCTTTTTGCACAGCTGTTTCACATCCTTGATGTGTACAGCTACTTTGGTTTGTTTTGCTTTTATAAATTTTCAAAATTTACATAGTTTGGTAGTGAATCATGGAAACTTTGTAGCTGCCAACAGTAGAGAGAAGAGACGCCTGTATTAAAATTCAGCCCCTGGGCACACCATTACATGAAAGCTGTATCTTAATATGATTACTGACTACTTAGAAATAATAGCACTTTAGAGCTTTGTAGCACAGTTTCACAGTGTTTCCATAACTGTTACTGTATCTCAAGACATTTAGGATAAAGCCCAAGATCTTTTAGACCACAAGATTTTTGACACATCTTCTGGTTATCAAAGGTCGAAGAATTGTTGCCCTCCAATTAATAGATCCACAGGTAGATGCATTTCTCTGTTAAGACAATTAATTGCAAAATCATTAGGAAAACTTTGTTTATAAACATGCATCAGTATTTTGACCTCATTCAATAATCTCATGCTATGTGAAAAAGCTTTTCTTAACATGAAGCAATTAAGCATGGAGCACATGGCTATTGGTTTTGGGTCTCAGATTCTCCTAACTTCAGAATATTCCTTCTCTGTCTAATGGATATAAAAGATTAAAGAGTCTCTGTGTATTTACAAAAATGGTATGAGTGTAAAGCATGGCACAAGGTTTCCAGAAGCCCTAAGGGAAGATTTTGTCAGAATTTCTGACATCCTGCTCTGCCCACAGTACACCTGAGAAACAGGAGGAATGGAGAGAAATTTTAATTTATAACCTGTCCTGCCTGCTCTAGAGCAAATGTGTGAGATGAGATGAGACTTCTGCTATTGCAGACACTTACTGCCTATATATACATGTCTGTATATATATAGTAGCCTATATATATGGCTCTATACATATATATGTATGTGTGTCTATATACATACACACAGACCTTTGCTCCTTTCTTAGTTGGATACCTCTTAGTTTCCAGACTAAGTTAATCACCTGTCAGATTATAATTTGTGGGTTTTTTTCTACCAAATTTGGACAGTTCTTCTAATGCATCTCCTCTGATACCATTGCAAAATAGATTGAAATAAGTACTGTTTCCTACTCAGGAGCATTTGGAGAGGCTGTAGTCTTGCCAGGATCAGATTATTACATTGCTTACTGAGAAAAAGAGGAGGTCAGGGAAGAAAGAGAAGTAACTGCTGCTGCAGAGTGACCTGCCATGAAATTATTACATGACATACAGCGATTTTTATCATGCGTGAACAGAACATGATCTGATAGAGCATCTAGGCATCATTTTTCTCATTATCCTGAGGCATTCGTCAGGAATCTTTTATTTTTTGCCTTTGTGTGTAGTTTCTTCTTTCATTGAAGTCTCAGTTCCTTGAAGCTGTGGATTATATGACATTTTATTTATTTATTTTTTGACCTGGAACATGAAATGTGTAAGAGTCTGATCAGGGATAGGATCGCTGTATTTGTGGTGAGAATAAGCAGATGGTGTAGAAAGGGGTGGACTTCTTACACTGGCTTTGGTGGCAGGCAGTTTGTGAGGTGACTACAACCTGCCTCAATTAATTCTCTAGGCTTTTTGACAGCATGTTAAGGGTAATGCAGCTATGTTGCTTTTGGCACCTAACACCAAGCTCAGGTGCCTGTGGGCTGTTTTCAGTCATGTCAGGTATAGAATGGAACAGAATAGACTATTTCAGTTGGAAGAATTTTGCATTCATTCATATTGCATTGTGCGGAGAGCCAGAAATGAAGTTTTTCCAATTAAAATGTTTCTGTTTTCTTGACCAGGGGAAAAGGAAATGGGTGAGATTAATTCTATAGAGAAGTTCAAGACAAAACTGAGGGAGTGGCTTGTATTTTCTTATTTATTAGTTTTGAGCTCAGAAGTCACATTCCTGTTGAGCAGCCACGCAAATAGCTGACTTTTACCCACATAGCACTGGGATGTGACTAATACCATAGTTTGCAACTCACGTCTGCTCTTTTTAGTATGTCTTTTTTTAACAGTAGTCCTTATTTTTATGAGTGCTATGTACTTGGCAGGACAGCAGTAAGAGGTTTGCTGTGCTGGAAAGTATTACAGAGGTTTTGAGGTATTTCAAGGCAAATTAATTCATATCTCATTAAAGACGAATGCATTATGTGCCCTGTCTAGACAACTAAGAGATTAGGAACTGGAGTGCTACTGCAATTCAAACTATGGTAGCAGTTTCCATAAAACAATATTCCATTTTATGTAATTCCACCATTTTTCTAATACATGTAGTACGTGTAGGATATAAAACAGTTTTTATGTGTTTTTTTCCTTACTACTCAGCAGTTTTTGCCATCTGCTGCAGTAATGGAGACCAGCCCTATGTGAAATGACTTGTAGAAATTAAAACAAAACCTACAAGGCGATATGTAAACACAGAAGTAAACATTAACTCTTAGAAGTGCTAATTGCTAACAAATGTCTGTTTCAATGTGAACAAGTGGTTTTGGTAGAGCGCTTCAGCTTTGGCTGAAATTACTGTTGTCTCACAGATACAGTTGGGTGAGCTCTGAAACTGTTTGGGAAGGATCTGTAGCTACCATTCATGGAGGTTAACATAGAGTTTTACTTGAGTTACAGGTTTTTGAAAAGGAATTTTTTTTATATCAGGAGCTTTTGAAAAACATTTAAAGGAGCTTTTTGTTCAGAGAAGCTTTTGAAGTGTAGTTGTCCCAGTAGACTGTGAGAGGTGCCCCCCTGCATTTCCAAGGTTGTTATTAAAAATAATTTTCTAGTTGTTGCACCAACTGCTTTTGTAGCATTGCTTCCTATGTTGTGCACCTGCTGGCAAAACTTCCTTACCTCTCTGAAATTGGTGAATTTTGCCTCTATACTTTATGGCTTGTGAACTTGAAATCCATAGAGAGTTAGGAATGAACACTTTGGAATGGCTTTTTTGGCTTACAGCTGTAGACAGTGCCAAGGCAAAAAAAAGCCTGCCTCTCCTTCAGCTGTTAGGCAGTTTCCAAAGGTGCGTAGTCACAAACTGCAACTGGATCAGAGTAAGCCAGCAAACTGGGCCATATAGCTTACACAAGGAGGGGAAAAGTGGTTCTCCTATTTGAATCCGACTTACTGTTCTCGTGTCAGAGCAGTCAGTGACCTTGGCAGACAATTGCTACTGAGTTTCTCCACTAGAGCTGCCCCTTACCACAGGGGCATTTTCTGTTCCATATACTCCCCCCACCGTGTTCAGTGTCTAGCTTTGATAGATATATTAATGACTGTTGAAAAGCTGTATATAAAGTCATCAACAGCACCTTCCTCTAATTTCTTGGGTTCTAAGTTAAAGTGTAAAGAGCCCAGAATAAAAGGAAAGCTCATTCCAGACAGTCATTTGCCTGTCCCTGACAAATATTGGCTGAAGATAGGAATAGTGAAGAGAGAGTTTTGTTTAAAATTATCTTTGAAGAAGGACTTTTTGAGAATGTGGGAGGCAGGGTGAGTGTGGGTGGAGAGAGGGAATAGACAAATCAAATGTCAATTTTTAATTTAAAATTAATTATTCCATTTTGGAAGTCAGACAGTATCAGAATAGACTTGAGGGTATTTTCTAGTCTACACTTAGGGTGTTAATTAGGAATTAAGGGGGAAAAGAGCAGAGCAAAATAAGCATGATTGCAGTACATTCTATATGACCAGTGAAACAGTGCATTAGAAATATGACCATAGCGAGGTGCAGAAACCAGATGAACACTGCAAACGAAAGTGTGTTTCTATGTGAAAGTAGGTTAACTCTGGCCTTATAGTTCTGCTTTCAAAACTTCAACTGAGAAATGCTTTATTTCTCCCTCTTTATCCTTAATATGTGATATGGGCAGAGGATAATGTGGTCCACACCACAGTTGGCTACACTCCACCAGTCAAGTACAGTCTGCCAAAATAGCCTGTAGCGCCTTCTAGGTCAAAGGCATGCTATTGACTGGAGTGTGAAGATTGTCTTATCACATTCAAAGAAAACATTTTTTCTTCTGTGCTTTTCTGTGTATGTGTAAACATTCAGCCTGAAGGAAAGTACTCTTGTCAAAACCTGTTACCCCAGTTCTGACCTGTCCACTCCTGTGCCATCTCACACTCAGGCATCTGTTTCAGTTTTCTGGTAGTTGTGGTCCTACCATACTTCACTATCAGTAACATCTGTCATTTTTTTTTTCTCAAGTGTGGAGACTAACCATTCTTTAGGAAAGCAAACAATGACTTGGCATAATCTGCCAAAGACAAGAAAACTAAAGTTTCTTTCAGCAGCTGTTGTTTTAGCAGTCTTATAATACAGAGAACCTTTTCCACAAGTTTCAGTGTTTTGTTGGGTTTTTTTTCCCCCTGTTGGTTTTGGAATAGATCCTAACCCCCAAATTGCTTTCAGGTGTTGCAGGATATTCACTGCAGAGGACAATATTATAATAAGAGGCCACAGGATGCTGAGTTTGTACTTACAGGTACATAGCATGCTTTTCTCCATCCTGGCTTATGTTGTTTATGGGCCCTAGTATACCCATTAATAAACAGGCAATCCTGCTTTCACCCTGCATTGTTCTTTAGCACTTCTCAAACAGCATATTCCTTTGCTGCTATGTTAAATTAACAGGTATAACATCATAATGGATTTCAGAGAGACGTACACCATTGTAAGTGTAGCTAATTCTGTCTTTAAGCTATCTGCTCATCTTGTAGGCTCTGCTGCATGTCAGAAACCAGCACCCCCTCTCCTCAGTTTACACTGACAAAGACAAAATATTCTGAGAAGTAACTTAGTTTGCAGAATTCTGGAAAAAAATGGACTGTTCAGAATCTATTGCAGCAGATGTTTAGGTTTGCTCCTTGTCAAGCAACTGTTGTGTCTCAAGGTAGCCTGATTAGAAAAGGTCTGTACCCTGATTAAATAAATAAATAAATAAATAAATAAAAAGAGAGAGAAAAAAAAGATAAAGGGTTATGCATCTGCATCTGTAAGTATTACTGAGTTCTGCATTGACTATGGATTATAATACCTGGGTGAAGGGAGTTGGTTTGAAGCGTGGCACAAAATTTCACAGAGATCACATGAAAGCAAGCTTTTTCCATGCCAGGAAAGAAAACCGTGAAGGGATTTTTTCCCCAGCTGAAAACCCTCATAAAACTGGAAGTCTGAACTGGTGGGACACAATTCAGTAAGAGGGGAAAAAGAAGTTTTTTGGCAGGGGACTCATTAATGCGGGAGAAAGCAGTGACTGGAGAATAGCAATTTTGGTGTTAGGTGGTTTTAAAGCTAGAGAGAGAGTTACTCCATGAGCTTAAAAACAATTATGGCAAGATTTCTCCTTTGTGGAGAGGGACAATTGGAAAAACTGACTACACTGAGACCTGGCTGTTTGCCTGAAAGTGGATGGAACAGGAATGAAACAGTATAGTTTATTCTGAGTATGGTTTATACAGAGGGATTCCTAAAAGCAGCTGACAAAGCTACAGACAGAAAATTGGCCAGAAGGAGCATGGCTACTGAAGAGAAGTGGCTAACGGAACCACAAAACCACAAACATACTATACAACATTTGGATTTTGACCAATGGGATTATGTAGCAACACAAAGGCAAACAAGCAGAACACGCACTGTACTGGAATAATGAAGCTGCAAAAACATTGTGATCATATATAGCAGCCTAGAGCCAGTGGTACTAATGTCTTAAAATAGCTGAAATGGCTGCTTCTTAATTATAAACATATAACCTCAATATCATGTCATTGACTTGAAAAGAATCAAGCCCTAGACTGTGTTGGCTTCTGTTCTGTGTTCTGGGTAATCAAACTGTTTGAAAACATCTCAGATGGCCAAAATGGGTAACTTAGATGAGGCATTGCACTTCACGCAGAGCAGCCCTGTCTCACGCAGGGCAAGAAGCTTCCGTAAGGTTTAATCTGGAGAAGATCTGAAGACAGCATCGCTGTTTCACAATGTAATCTTTTCCTTTTTCAGTGATTATAGTAATTTAAGGGTTTCACTTAAACTTCTTGCTGAGCTAATTTTCAGCCCAGCCGAAATGCAAAACCCAACTGGGGTGGGGTGGAAGAAGTCAGCAGTTTGGGGAGAAATGATCTAAAAAAGTAGAAATAGAAAATGAAAAGCTCAGTGGAGACTTTCAATAAAGGGTGCACAGACGACAGTTGATCTGCTCCAGCAAGTGAGATTAATATCTGCCAAAGAACAGTCAAGTGGTTTCTTCAGAAAATTCGGGGATTTTTTTATAATTCCTTTTTCTTTTTTTTTTTTTTTAATTGACTAATAGCAAAAGGATAGCATCATCCCTATGGTGGTACATATTTTTAAGAGGTAACTATTAGATGGGAAGAGAAAACACCTCCTCTCTGTGAACTGGACACATCAGGGATACACAAACATACACACTTTCTGTATGTTCCTCACTGCCATACCTGCAGAGTTGTGTTCTGGGCAGAATTTCTGACTAGTTTGTACGTTCACCCTGTGCAGCATGAATGAAAGATGAGCCGCCTCTACCACAGTGCTTGTGGGACCTCTGGGTGAAGAAGCTTTAGTCTGAGTCTGTGATTCAGATGGGGACCCAGGTGTCCCTCACACCTTACTTGCTTGAGGCCTACAATAGCATCTTAGCTGGGCAGCAAAGGCTGATGCGTTAGGGAACTGTGGGGCTTTGTTTTCCCCTAGGATGGATGTGGCTCTTCAGTACTTGTCAATCTTAAATTGGTGTTCAAACCTGTCTGCTGAATGCTCATATGCTGCAAACAAGGCAGGGGGAAACCTTGAGTTTGTTATGTGCATTTCAAAAGCGTGCGATGTGGAAATAATGTTCTTCGACAGGCTAGAACGCTGAATGTAAATTAACTCCATTGACAGCAGGGAGATGCCGGAAGAATGATGTCAGCTGAGAATCTGCTCCTGCATATTTTGCAATATTCAAATTTAATTCATGTAAGGATTTACAATTTACTTGTGTAGGTATTCAGACATTTGCCACTGTGAGCTTGCAGGTGATGGGCTATGGTGACAGGTACACGAGAGGCATGCCATCAACCAGGAAAAGGAGATCAAATAGTGTATGACATCTACTGCTTCCCAGAAGTACTGTCTTTAAGGTAGCGCTGCTGTTACCATAAAGTCCCAGGAATGTTTAACGTTACCAAGTCCTGCGGAAGAAAGCACTGCATTTTTCAGTGTAGGAGCTGTTGCCGACAAAAATGCTGAGGCATTGCATGATGCTTATGTTTGCCTGAGAAGAATTTGTCTACCCCTTGCAAAGGTGCACAGAGGAGCAGTTAAAAGGGAAAGAAAACACATTTCCCTTTTCCCTTAGGGCTGTCCTTTCTGGCTTAGGGAAGCTAACAGTGCTGTGGCGTTTCTGAGGTCAGCACTAATGTTGCTGGGGAAGAGGAGGGAGGACCGCGTAAAGCTGCCTGGCCTGGGATCAAGAAAGCTGTTGCCGAACGGTCTTCCACAGAGCATAAAGATACTCTTGGCTGCTGCAGCTGCTGTGGTGTAGCCTCGTTCATTCAGTCTTGCCCCCCATTGGAAAAACAGCCAACAAGTAATGAATCACAATTGTTACTCTAATACAAGTAGAATAGAATTAGTACAAATTTCTTCAGACCTCCCTCCCCCAAAAAAAAATCACCAAAACCCAAAAGCCTGCAGAACAAGACAATTTATTTTCTTGAGGTTGCTGGTATTAATGTTATACAAGAAGTGAAGCCATCTAACACTTTGAGGCCATGCTATTTAGGTATGCCAGGGAGATGGCGTTGTTCTGTCACAGAACTGTGGTTGCATGAAGAACTGAATCAAGCTTTTTTTCTTGGTTCCCAAATAAGAAATGTAATCAATCAAGACCTTCTGGTATTTCAAGAAGAGGGGTGGATTTCTGTCACAAAGTGGCAAATTACACTTTTATCCTTTTCTTCAGGAGTGTATCATTGACGAAGACTGTGAAACAGGGAAATATTGCCAGTTTTCCACCTTTGAATACAAGTGTCAGCTCTGTAAAACCCAGCATACGGTAAGTCCTGAATGAGATGTGATTTTATGTGGTTTTTAGAAACTCAATATATAAGTTATTGCTGCTAATGTCAGCAAGTCAAAATTGGTAGAAAAGAACATGCAAAGATTTCTGCAGGAGGTTAAAAAATGGATGTGTAGAAGTTTTTTCTTTCTCTCTGTTAACGCAACTAAGTTTTAAGGTTTCTGTTCTCATATGCTTTAAAACCTGCACTCCACTCCTCCTGACTCAAGCTTGACTTGTTCGGTGGCCTAAGAACAACGTAAACTAACACATTGTGGGTTGCCAGTGGAACGGGCAAAGAGGAAATACTGTGCCAGCTCCTAAGGCTCAGCTGACAGTTGGTCATTTCCAGCTCTTGATTCACAAAGAGAATTGCAGCAGCCTGCGCTCTGGCCCGTGTCGACAACTTGTACAATGCTGTAGTGCGGTTGTTACTGTAAATGATCCTCTTACATGGATCGTTCACATTATTTGAATCTGTGAACCTCAGGAAGCAGTCCATTCCTGTCTTTTGAGCTAAAAGATAAATGCTCTTGGTAAGTAGCTATGGTTAAATTATCTTCTGTAGGTAACAGGTGCCTAAAAAGTTCAGGCTTTTTCCATGGTGAAAACCCAGTTTAAGAGCAGTCTGGCGAAAAAGGCCATTTATCTGACTGTCCCTTTTCATCTAAGTTATGTTGATGGCCTCTTGTGAAACAAATTTCATTCCTCAAAGCATTTGCAGACAGTTAAGTCTACAAGCAAGCAAACCTTGCTGTAAAGTCATGTAAGCAATAGGATTATTATGATCTAAAAGCACTGAGCTGTTCCTGAAATGATTTAAATACTTACTTATATTGATAACTTCAGGGAGCTCTATTGACTTGAGTGGACTGAATGCTTGCTTAAACACAAGTCCTGAATATATGTTAGTGTCATTAAGAAAGCTTATTCTTCATATTCTAGAAAATGTTAAACTGATAATTTTTCGTGTTAACATGGAATAATTAAAAATAAAGACTGGGATGACCTAATACCTCCCCCACTCCTCCCCCGCTTTTCTTTGCAGTCCTCAGAACATTTGTGGCATAAAGAAAGTAAAAATTGGGTCCCAGCTACACTCCTGTTGTAAAGCGAGCTCAGACTGAAGATGGTAGGATCAATTCCCTCACCAGAACCCTCACAGTTACGAAACATTTTCTTTAATAAGCAGGTCTTAATAGCGCTATTCCTACTTCTTGCCCTGTGTTAAACATTTCCTGTGGGATCCACTGGAAAAGAAATTCTTATTTTGTATGGTTGCCCAGACAGGGCTTTACGCAGACAGAAAAAAGCTGTTAAAATGCTGACCTACTAGGAATCTTTAAGATGTTAATCAAACTACCTAAAAAAAGAAACAAAGTGACACACCGCTTTTATTAGGTTGATTTCATAGAATCATAGAATGGTTTAGGTTGGAAAGGACCTTGAAGATCATCGAGTTCCAACCCCCCTGCCATAGGCAGGGACACCTCCCACTAGACCAGGCTGCCCAAGGCCACGTCCAGCCTGGCCTTGAACACCTCCAGGGATGGGGACTCAACAACCTCTCTGGGCAACCTGTTCCAGTGCCTCACCACCCTCAAAGTGAAAAACTTCTTCCTAATGTTCAATCTAAACCTGCCCTCTTCCAGTTTGAAGCCAATTTATTTATTAGGTGTGTGTAGTTGAAACACTGGGACAATTGTCATACAAAGCTATCTTTAGCTAGTGATTTGCATTTCTGATTTGCAAAGAGAATTTTTCTTCAAACAGATTTTTTCCAAAGAGTCTGGATTACAAATGAGATCTGGTTCTTATTACTACCTAAAAATTGCATTTGAGTAAGATTTTTTAGCTTTGCTCTTTGAAAGCAATCCTTCTGAACAAATTGTAAATTCCTGACTGCATTTAACAATGCAAAAAGAATCAGTAACATTTTCCATTGATAATGTTTCATTTATTAATTTTTTTTCCTCAATTGCAAAAGGCTGCCCTGAAATCCATATCACACTGTAGGATGTCTGGCTGCTGATCAATTTTGATGTAAACGCTAAAATAAGAATTCAGGTTTTGTAAGATTGAAAGTATAATGGTACAGGAGTGCCGTTACTCTGCTGCGGAGGTTCCTGTCCGGCAAATAGTTTTATATCTGCCTGAAATCGAGAACCTACACAGTTCTGTTTAAACACTGGGAATATGACATGCATATATTTAAAGCACATATATGCAGTTATCTTCAGGGCCAGGGTCTAATTCCACATTTAGCCATCTGTTGATAGATGCAATTAGTGCTGGAGTGACAGTTCTGTCACATGCTTTTTCCATTGGTCAGCATTGCTCCCGGGATGTTGAATGCTGTGGAGACCAGCTTTGCGTTTGGGGCGAGTGCAGGAAATCCACTTCAAAAGGAGAGAACGGCACCATTTGTGAGAACCAGCAGGACTGCAACCCTGGAATGTGCTGTGCTTTTCAGAAAGGTACAGATGTTTTGCTTTTTATCCTATTAATTCTATAATACAGGAGTGATAATATTTAGCTCTTTTGCCCAGGTGAAGAGGTTAAACCTCTACAGAATCAATAGGTCATTCTCTCCTGGCTTGTGGAGCGCACTGTGTTAACTTCATTATGAAACTTTAATAGAATTAAGAGTGAGAAGCAGTCTGGTAGGGGTGCGCAATGGTGAAAGAAAAGCCTGTTGCACGCGAAAGAGGAGACCAGCATGAGCAGCACAAAAATCTACTGTTTCTAAAGGAGAGTCTCAGACATTTAAAAGTAGCAAAGCTCTGTGTTGAGTTTTCACCCAACAGAACAAAAATAAGAGAATTACAAATGTACAAAATAAATTAATGAGGCTACTGAAAGTGGCTTTTCCTTCATATCAGCAAGCAGGCCATCAGAACCAGACCACAGATACATTTCATACTCTGAGTTTTATATGAGCCTTCCAGGGCACCACACTATGCAATGATGACTGCACGGCCAAGATACATGGAGGAATTATGTTCCAGATTATGTTGTCAGTCCTCATGGGAATGTGAAACTTGATTTACAGAAGTGAGGAGAGGGTATCAGGCCTGAAATCAGTCCTAAATCCTGCCTGGTCAGGGCCCAGCTGCTTCTACTGTTTTATAACCACCAGTTACTCGCAGCTTTGGTCATAGTTCACCACAATTTTGTAGCAACAGGATACAATTCCAACCACCTTTCCACACCAGGTAGATACTTCTCTAGATAGCTGTTTTCCTGGCTCTTGCTAGGAGTAAGAGGTGACCTTGTACCTTCACTGACAGTTGGGCTGCCTGTCCCCCATCAGCCTGCTTGGGGATCAGGCCACCAGGCCATTTCAGGAAAACACCATTTAAAGGCAAGGGGGTCTGCTCAGCTTTTCCTTGTCAATTTTGAGCATTACATACTAGACTTTCCATGTTAAATAAGTTTGATTTCAGCAAGTTTCCATTAGAGCAGGTTTATTTTCCCCCTTCATCAGGTTTCTGCCTAAAGCATTTACAGGTTTTGCCAAGCTCTAGCAGAGATTTCTTTGTACTCTGATTCTGAAATGAGACAGAAGGAGCACTTTTAATAAATGACTATTACTTTTACCAAGCAGGATTTTGAATCTCTGCTTATGCTGCAGAGATGAGTAAATCAGCAGTATGCATCCATTGGCGTTAGCAGCACAGGGCTAGGCTACCGGGAGGGTGACACTGCTTCTGCAGCCCTGATTTCCTATGGGATCCAAACAAGCTGTGTCCTCATGATTATTCCAGATGCGTAAGACATTCACGCTAATTTAAGTATAAGTTAGGGCTTGGCTTGAAACGAAATTTAGTACAAACCTGTAACTCAGGAAGGAACAATACCATAGCTAAGAATATTGACTAGAATTGACAGAAAACTATTATTAAAACTTTAAATAGAGCTGTTGATTAAAAGCAATGGACTTTCATTCTCTACAGTTGTCTGCTTTAGCAGTGCTTTAGGGTTTTTCAGGTTAGGCCTAACCTCAAGGCCTTTCTCCATCACTCGAGCATTGCAAAAGCTTGTCCTAATAAAGATTAGACTGTCTGTACATGTATATTTTTTATATAAAATTGGAGTAAACTATGAAGCATTTGCTGCTTAAGATATCTGTTTTAGAATTAGGAACGGATAAGTCATATACATTAAGCATATGTGTGTGTCTGTGTGTACCCACACACACGTATATTTTGACCAAGCCTCTTTAAAAAATTTAAAATTCCAAACTCTTCACGTATTTTATTCTGCCATACCACAAAAAAATGAGGTGAATGAAGACAAGAGGAGGAAGGGAGGTTTGATAGGAACATCTGGAAGAGCCGAATTCAAGACTGACGCTCTAAGTTACTAGCATAAGAAAAACCCAATGACGTATCCCTCTAAATTTCTTACGCAGGTTGAAATTCACTCCTGTGCAGAAACAAGGATGCCAAGCCCCAAATGCCACTAGCCAGCTTTGCCTATTGTAGAATTACTATAACAAATTAAACGGCTGAGTAGTAGTTCTTGTAACCTCATTATTTAGTCTCTGAACAATCTGTATTTGTAACCTCTGCAAAGAAATAGAAGAAATAGGAAAAATAACTTCTAAAATATACAGGTATTTCTCTATTCAGATTTTAAATAGTTAATGCTACGCATCGCAAAGGGTTCACTGTAATGTTAGTTTTATTGGTTTTTGGAATAGTCTTTCATATCTCCAAGGGATGGAGTTGTGCAGTACTACTTTATTGACAACAGTCTCATCGTGAAGAAGCAGGAATCGATCTTGCTCATTAAGCATAAACTTCAAATATCTTACTCCTACCTAGTGGAAAGAACATTAAGTTAATGCTCCCTAATATGGAAAGGGACTTAAAGTCAAGTCTGTCTTTTCATGTCTCGCATGTAGACTTAAAGATTAGGTCATCTTAGTCTAGCAGGCAGTTAACAACTTCTCATAAAATTAATTTACTCTGGCATGCAGAACTACTGTTTCCTGTGTGCACTCCATTACCTGAAGAAGGTGAACCCTGCCATGATCCTTCAAACAGACTTCTCAACCTCATCACCTGGGAACTGGAACCCGATGGAGTACTTGAGCGATGCCCATGTGCAAGTGGCTTGATCTGCCAACCTCAGAGGTAAAGATCAAAACTGGGCAAGTAAACTGCTTGGAATTTTTGAAGGGTCTCTTTCTGTGTTAAATAGATACAGAGCTTGCAGATTTTTCCGCTCTATAAGTATTTTGACAGCTTTTCTCATCAGTAGCATTGAAACTTTCTCAAACTTGCTGCTTTGTCCCACACAGATGTGCCTAATTGAGTTTAGCAACACCTTAATCCAGAGTGAATTAAGTTTGTGTATCAGGCTAGTACTGCTTTTTCATCAATCAGAAAGTACTAACAGCTGTTGAGATCTATCATTCCAATTTAATTCTCTATACACCACTCTTGTCCACCAACTTTCCATGTTAGATTGGGCTTCTGTTAGACGTTATGCTTGCTACCACTGACTTAAGATCCGCTGTTCAGACTTGAGAAATTCATACTGTGCAGTTTTCTTCAGTATCATTGAGTTTCATGGAGTAGGAAGCAGGCTGACTCCATATTTTCTGCAAGAAGCTAAAACTTTTAATATGTCAATCTTTTAATCATTCTTTAAAAGGACAGTTGTTTGCATTATCAGCAATTTCATTGGGAGAAAGTGAGATCGTTTCAGTTTTGCACTAAAAGCATTTTTAGAAAACTTACATGTTATCTATGAAATAAGCTCTCCCAGTTTGTTCCTACATTACCATTTTCATTATGTTAACTTTCAACAAGACAGCATAGCTGTGGCAGAGATGTAGATTAACATTTCTCTCTTCTTCTGTGTCCAACTTCATTTCTACATTTTTTCGTCCATGAAAAGTAACTGGATCACATTTTGTTTCATAAATGTGATCTAAGGAAGCAAGCAGAGTTGATCCCATCCTTTCAGCACCAAAATTTTGGTTAATGTTCAAGTACCCTTAACCTCAGGGAAGTCATGTCTAGTAAGAAGGGAAACATTTCAGATGAGGCTACAGAAACACAGAAACGAGTTAGGGTGTGAATAACTGAACTGTCCAGCTATAGTCACAAGAATTGTTTATCTGTTTAGAGTTACCACAAATACAGTAATACTGTGCGTATCACCTGCCCATGACTCGTATGGACAGTAAGATAAAGCTGCTTCTGTGAATTTACGTGGTGAATTTGAAGATTCAGGTAACATTTTTTTATTAAAAGAAATAGCCCATCTCTGCTTGAAATGGCCCTTGGCTAAATATTACTAGTGAGTGCTAAACACTGAAACTATCAGATCATATCCTGGAGAATATGGGGATAGTCCATCCACAAATGGATGTCTCAAAACTCCTAGAAAGGAAAACATAGAAGAATTCAAAATGTACACAAAATAAGCTTCAGGAACATCTTCAGTTAATTTACCCTTTGTTTCAAGTGAAAGAGGCTGGAGCTTTAAGCAGCTGTTGAGGTGCCTGGCACAAGCAGTGGTCACCTCACACTGTCACAGGGACCTGTAACCCTGTTCCGTCCCATGCAGTGCAGAGATAGGGGGTGCACCATGATCAAGTTCTATTCCGCTGCCTCCTGTCAACAAATATAAATCATTCTTGCTCCCTTTTAAAGTTCCTACAAGCGTGGGATGTTTGTTTGCAGGCAACTGAAGCTATTTTTCAAAACAAAGACAGCAGCAAATGCAGGTATTACATACACTATCCTATTTAGAACCAAATAGATAATGCTCACAGTTTTCTCAACTCTACAGCTTGATGGCAAACATTTTTTTCTGCATTCCTTTTAAGCTGGAGTATCATGTTTCTTAACTTGGTATTACGACATGATCAGAAAGCACTAGTCATCACTATTGCTCATAGGCAGAAGGGCCAGATTGTGCTGACGTCCACTGCCATCTTGTGTCCGAGTAGCAAACAGTTTTTGCTATTAGGATCTGCGTTCTGGCTCTGTAAGTGCAAATCTCATCTTTAATTCTCCAGCTGTCAAGCATGTCAAAATCAGATGTTTGTGAAGTCAGCTATGGTAGATCTGCCAATATTATGCATTTAACATGCCTTCATGTGGGGAGGGAATAAAGAATTTTATTAAGGAAGTAGCAAAAGAACACAAAAAGACGTACTATATGACCAGATGTCTCTTTATCCAACAGCCACAGCGCTACATCTGTGTGTGAACTGTCTGCCAACGAAACCAGGAATAATGAAAAAGAAGATCCCTTAATCATGGACGAGATGCCATTTCTCAGCTTGATACCTCGAGATATTCTTTCCGATGACGAAGAAAGCAGTGTCATTCAGGAAGTGCGTAAAGAATTAGAAAGTCTGGAGGACCAAGCAGGTTTGAAGCCTGAGCCCGACTCAGCTCATGATCTGTTTTTGGGAGATGAAATTTGAAGTCCAAACACCAGACAGTTCAGTTAGTTATTTCTAGAAATTTTTGTCTCGTGTCTTGCTTATCTAAACCCTAAACGCATACTGCTGGATAGAAGTGCAATAAACAAGGTCTTCAGTGAGCATCCTTTTCTGTGCACCAAACCTGCATGTTCAAATTATTGTTGAATTCATTCAATCCTTGGACCAAACCTGCTGTCAAAGACAAATGAGAAATCTGTCAGTGTTTCTTCTGGATTAGTACTTTCCCCTTGTACATTAGAAATAAACTTATCAGTACTTGTACTCATTAAAAAAATACACATAAGCATAAATAATCTTAAGTTATTAGTGACTGTAGAAGTGACTTTTGAGTACCTATGTTTAGAATACCTTATTTTTCTGTGGTAAGAACCGTCTACTCTGGACTGTTTTAATCACTTATCTTAAGCAGATTTTTTTTTTTTTTTCAAGAAAATATAATCAGTGAAGCTGCAACATACAGATTCTGGGTGTCATATTCCCCCTCTCCCCCCCCCTACAATATTGTGGAAGGATGGAAAAGATAAAGGATGCTTACGATTTTAGATGAATATATCCAGAGCTTCTTTTCAGCTGTGTACAATGGATGCCATCTGTCCTGCAGCAGCTGGCAGTGTAACCTCAGGACTGGTGTTCCATAGCTACAGTATCCCTTCAGTTTTATACTTTCATATACAGTGGTCTTTGGCCTCCCCCACTACACAAGGGGCATACTATCAAGAAAAAAGCCTACAACATTTTCCATATAAATAACAAATAGTGTGTACATACTTACATCCATATAACACATTGGTTTCTATATAGAAGCTTTCAACTTGACTGTTCAAGGCTCTGTCTCTCAAGGGCAAAAGATATTATTCAGAACTGCAGAACTAACAGCTGAATGGGCTGAATAGAAAGACGACAGATTCTCTGTTGTACACTGAATGTGTAAAGTCTCAATATCTAGGAGAATAGCGCAGCTGCAATTACAAGGCCGTGCCTAAGCTAGAGCTAAATACAGTGCCACATAGACGGCAGTATTCTGCACAACATGAATATACCTTCTTGGGTAATGTTGGTTCAAGGAGCTGTTGACTATACTCCATCATCACCTACCCTTTTTGAGAGACAGAGAACATAATAAATTCATTACTTCAGTTTAGCAGAAGGACAACCTAAAGACATTCTTGCATTTAGAGACCTGTGCTTCTCCTACTTGATTCTATTACATCCAGAGAAAATTCTTTGAGAAACGGTTTGTGCTTTTAACACACTTCCACAGGCATAAATCTGTGTGTTACAAAATGGGATTATCATTACCATTTTAAAAGGTCATTGACTTAAGAAATCAATAGCAATCTTAAGCGTAAAATCCGATGCACCTAACTCCGCGGCTCCCAGCTGTCTCAACAAGCAGTTTGCTACAATGGCTCTGCCACTGTTAATGGTTTTTTGGGGTATAGATTTCACCATCTGTTATTGCACATGGTAAAAGACAACATAAGGCTCCAGTCAAGTAACTTTTCGTGGAGCTTCTTCCCAAGTAATCCACACTGTTTATGTCTAATTTGGAACAGTAGAGCACTTAAAAAGCACAGCTACTAGCCTGCAAGTCTTTCACCACCTCTGGGCTATGAAAACTTCAACAAATTCCTTGGGTACATGTTAATAACTATTATCGCTGTGAACAGGAAGGGTACTTCATCAGAAAGGTCCAACTTTTAGTTTAAGGATTCACTTTACCACCAATTCTCACACCAACACATGCACACATACACATGCTGAGAGTTCACTGAATTTACCTTTCCTTTCTTATCCCTAGTGACATTACTTTAGAGACAGCCCATCTACGCGAAGAGGAGGAATTAAATACCCTTGCAATTTTCCTGTTAAAAAACTACATCAAAAGAGCAATAATTGTCCATAAATACTACCCCTACTTAAGGATAAGATTATTCTCCCTTCAAGTTTCTTGATGCCTCAGTCCCTGAAAGGTAAAGTGCTGGTATTCCTGAGTTCAGCAAGATTTCTGCTGAACTAAGCAAATTAGAAACTCGAGGTTTTTTGTTTCTTTAAAGTGCCCATGGTCAAACTCAAAAATGTTTGAAATGATCAGAATGTAAAGCAGATGCTGAAAAATGTCTCCCTGAACAACCCAGAATATATTCCAGCGCACACTTAGGCAGAAGGAAGTGCACCACTGGACAGGAAATGATTATAAGGATGCCCTTCTGTCCTCTATCCAGATTTCTGTCAAGGCTTACAAGTTTAAAATTAACTTCAAAGAAGTTCTCAACAGGATTCCCAAATAGGGCTAGAGATTAAGCAAGAAATTCTTTTCTTAACCCTGCTTTATTCCATCTCTAGATTTTTGCCTCTCCAAATGTCCGAGTTTGAAGAAAATTCATGACCTACTTGATAGTTAATTTTTTTTTCTCTCTTCCAAAACCTCCAAGGATCCTTCTGCAGTCTATATACATATGTAACTGGTAGTTTAATGAAGTACTCTACCAACCGGATGGTACTCTATGCTTCCTTTGCTGGTGCTTCTACCTCATCTATGTTGGACAAGAGGTGGCACAGGTCACACAGAAGAGGAAGAATGAGGTAATTCCTCTGTGCAGTGCCTGGTCCTCAAGCTGCCAGATTCCTCGAGATTTTAGGTTGCTGTGGGTCAGCACACAAGGAAGAACTGAACGTTCAGTTGTTAAAAATCCTTTTTCCCCTCTGGAGCAGAACTTAGCTGCCAATCATATGTGGAGCTTAGAAGTTTCACTAGTTAGGAATTCAATTCTGGAACTTACAGTTGAAGAAAACTTTGGTGTGAATATAAATAAAGAGGAGCAGCAGACAGCCTCTAAAACACTTCCTTCAATACTGTGTACGCGCGTGGGGGGTGTGCATATACACACTTATATACACACAGCCTTACAATTCTGACATTACCTTGGAAAAGTCTATTTCCATGAAATAATTCCGTAATTTTTCAAATAAAACCCACAGCATTTAATGATTAAAATAACACAACAGAATGAACAAATGTTTTATTGGCATGTTCATTGTTGTAAACAGCATCTGGCAAGAAAAAGTTTACCAAAATCTTTTGATTGTTATAAATTAGGTGGTTTTCCAAAAACTACGGAGAATTGTTCTCTATTGATCTTTATGGACCAAAGCAAAAAATTGCTGTTCCTAGGCTTTGCAATGAAATCATATTGACTGCATCAGACTTTGCACCACAACCTGAACTACCAAGTCTGGATGTTGAGGTGTTAGAGGTTGCCCCAATATTTGACTACATACAGCTACGGAATCAACTCTGGGAAAAACAAAACGACTTTAAGTGGGTGGAGAAGATGAAAACTTGTAATAGTCTCAAAAAAAATGTACAAAAAGTAGCTGAACAGAACAAAAACATCATTAACAAGGGGAAATACAACCCTAAAGTACCCAGCATCGTCAAACATAAAATGAATACAAATTTAAATAGGCAACTATACTTCCAAATGTACACAATGAATGTTGATATGTGAAAAGAAATACCATGGTAAATAGCTGAACTGCAGTTCTGTTAAATGGATAGGGCAAATTTTATTTACACATTGAACGCAATATAATAGAGCTGCTCATCGGCTTTCGTAACCTATTGAACACCAGTTTACCTTACAACAGCACTTCTGCAAAACGAACCAACGCCTGCTGGCAGCTTTCTGCAGACACCCCTCAGACTACCTGGTTTATGGAAGAAGATTCTAAACCCTCACACTTGCAGCACTTCCATTTCATCTTCGACCCTTCGCTGCTGCTTTTCTAGAACCAACGTGTTAACATTTACTTCCAACTCTCTGATGAGGTAATGCGTGTATCAGTGAAACAAACAGAAAAAAGGATTCTTTCATGGCCTTTGCACAGCTTTTATTATTAAGCTATGAGTATCCTGTTTGAGGCTAGTTTCACTAGCTACTATGTGCACACTGTCCTCAAAAATTTCCACTCGTTTCCCTCCCCGCCCGCTTTTTAGTTCTAATCTTTTATTTGCACATCCCTTTTAGCTTTACAGTACATTTGACTATAGTGCACAACATTATTCCAAGTCAAACAGTGACCCAAGGGGCACTGCGCTTCTGATTGGTAACACAGCCCAATCAGTGCTGGTGTCAGCGCTTTACACCTAATGAGTGTCCTGCCGTAACGGCACTACACAGTAGTAGTGAACCTTTTTATTTTAAACAAAAAATTCCCCAGGGAAAATGCTATAGCGAGTATCAGTCTTGAGTCAAATCTTTATTTGGTGCTCCATCCAGATAAATTTTTAGTGCTTTTTCTTTACGAGGAGAGTAGGTTACCCGGTGTCCAGTCTTCTGAAGCCTGCTGCTTTCTTTTTTCATCAGTTCATTTCTCTGCTCATCTGTTAATTCCATTAATTCTTCAGTTTTATCCCTAAAATGTAAACATGTTAAAATTTAGATTAATACAATAACCCTAATTAGATTTCTATTTTTTTTCACCTGGAACAACTTAGCAAAACACACAACTAAGCATAATACACCTTACAGATTATTTGCTTCTTCTCCAGAAACTAACAATCTGTCTAAGCCTGCTTTTCCAACAGAGACATTCTGTATTTTAACAGCAGACCCAGGGCAAAGCAGCAAGAAACAAGCCTATACTCCTCTTTCTACCTGGTCACTCCTATGCTTTATAGGCAACTATGACTCTACTTTTTATTTGGTCACAGCACCAATACTTGGAAGCAGCACATCAGCCAGCCCCTACTAGAAGCTACCAGCTGCTCTCCCAAATAATTTTCTTCAAGGCCAGCACATTATCAACTAGCTGTTTCCCCCAAAGTCACATGTAATTATGAAAAATACTGTAGGAGAAATGTGTTCATGTGGTTGCCCCACCCACCAAGTTTAGCAGAAATGATAATATTCAAGCTCTTACTCCTCAAATAGTGCCTTTGGGCTACTGCTGTCAGCTCATTAACATTTTTCACGTTAACAAAATTATCATAACATCCTTTTTTCCAGAGAAGCCATACTAGTTCTCAAAGAAATAAACTCAGAAAATAAAATCATTGCTCTCCAAAACCTGTGGCAAGACTCTCACAGAATCCACAAGGTACATGGTTCTATTTTATGCCCAGAGCAGTTGTGAATGCCCCATCCCTGGAGGTGTTTAAGGCCAAACTGGATGGGGCTTTGAGCAACCTGGTCTAGTGGGAGGTGTCCCTGCCCATGGCAGGGGGGGTTGGAACTAGATGATCTTCAAGGTCCCTTCCAACCTAAACCATTCTATGATTCTACTTTAAGAAATTAAATCCAGATGTACACTTAAACATAGCATCTAGTTTAGCATTCAGCATTGTTTTCAATGGTTTGGGAGGGAGGACTGAGTAAAAGGGTGTAGTGTTTGTTTTCTTAAACAATAAACATAATTAATACTCGTTTTTTTAGGAAGCGAAGGAGCACCAACATTTCAGCTCAATGTTTTAAACCCTCTTTCCTTTAAGACAATAGAAGAGTTTTTATGCTTCTGTTGATTACATCACCATTCAAATCTTATACACTGATTGTCTGCATGGTTTATTATACTGTAATAAAATACATACCTATAAAATATTACTGCACCATCATCACAAATGTACAGAGGCCAGACATTCAATGTAGATACTTTAGGATTCCAGTCCAAGTCTTGGTGAATCTCTAGTATGGAAATGTCGCATGGAAACGTTCCTCTACCCTGAGAAGAAGCAATTATTTAGTGAATAAACTAAAACTCATAACCACACATCCATGCCATTAAAAGATAAAATAGAATCTTACTTACCTTTGCAAATTCTATGTTTTCTAAGGGTATTCCACTTGTTTCACTCAGCTGTAAAGTGAAGAAAAACGGTGGATTTAATACTATCCCACAACAACGTTACACATTGTCTACATAAAGTCAATCGACCAGCCAAATCTAGAAGTCAATTAAAATATTCAAAAATCCTTTACTGATTCAAAGTATTAGTACAAAATTACAATGACAAAGTACAATTTTTTTTTACATTTCTGAAGTTACTAGTGTGTCACAAGTGACACTTGCTGTGATGGGATTTCATCACACTTCTCTTAGCAGTGAAGGGGTAACAGAAAAAAGGTAAAAGAAACAATAATTAACAACGTCCAAGTTCCAAGGTACAAAGAGACCAACTGCCTCACATTAAACCATCAGGTCCATCAGTTAGCTCTCAGCAGTTTCCCTGTATGAAATGAAAGCTACTACCAAGTCAACTTGGGAGCAGGCAAAGCCATAAAATATGCATGACTAAAACCCATCTCCATACTTCTGCGCTTCCTACCGTAACAAGCCTGCAGTTCCCCAAGAAGCACCACTGGCTGCTCTTTCCTCTTGCAACTACCTCTTGTCCTGCACCTCCTTGGTGCATGGAGTGCATCATCCATCCCCTGTTCCCTGTTGCTGCTGCCCAGTCCTACCCAGCACCTGTCACAGGGATACCTGGCTGTGCCTGGCCTGGCCTCGGTGGAGCACACAGGCTCATCACCGCCTTGCCCTTAACCCAAGTGTGGGCTGCAGTCTTGTCTCCATGGCAATGCAGGCATCAACTTCGATTTCCATTTATCTCAAGGTGCTTATTTACCCAAAACTTGAAGAGATTTCTTCTCTAAGATTCCTGCCTCCACCAAATTCGCTGCTAAAACAGACGTGTTCAAATTAAACTGACAGTAAGACTGTAATTACAGCCATTGTAATTTTCTCTCATTTCCTTAGGAAACTAGACTAAATAAACAATACCGACAAAAGGCAGACAAATCCTGAAATTTATTAGCCCTACAGTCTGCTAATAAAGTTTGTCTGAAAGAGAAGAACTGGTTGAACACATCTGTTACTACACATGCATCAAATTCAAATTTCTCTTACTACTGGTAGGAGTAAAAAGATGAAGGCCTCTCAGAGAGAATGCTGCTAAAATTGCTGCCTGCACATCAGTTCTTAAGACAAGGAAACAAGAGCCAACTATCTCTTCAGATACAAGCGAAGAGGAAATCTTGAAGGCTGCATGCAAGAATCTGTAGTCATAACTGCATTTCTACACGATAAGTACAACAAACCAGTCCATAGCTTAATCTGTGTACATATGCAAATCCAAGGCTGCTGCATTCTACGGCAGCTGAACAGTGTTCCTCTTCCCAGCCTATGAACCCCTCACTTACAAACGCTGAGGGTTTTAGTTAGGCAAGACTTTGGCAGACTTCACCAATACTAGGGTTTCTGCTGGCCTCAACTTCCAAGGCGGCCTTCTTACATCGGGGTATTGCCACATATAAACAACCATTTCTCTAAGAGTGGAACCCTGTGATATACTGGATTAATAAAATAGTCTCAATACTGGACACACTCCTACTCTAGATTTCTGCTAGGATGGCACATGTCTGCTTACCTGTTACAGGGTTCTGGCCTTAAGGAAAAAAAACATACCAAAGCCATATTTCTTTCCAACAAAAATACAGTTCAATCTACTTGGTATAGTTACACTGTCCCTGAGCAACAGCTCTCAAATTCAAATATGAAGAGGCTGAAAGGTTTAGTATTTTGGAATACCAAAACACTGGCTTGAAAAAGCAAAGTGACAACAGTTTTGCTTTTCTTTCACATGTGTTTTTCAAGGATAAACTTCAAAATATGACTTTTTTGCATGCATTCACCTGAATACTTTGATACCAGACTATTATATGAAACTAAGAACTAAAGCTTATAAATTCATATGGCTTTGGTAATAGGATGGGACAGGTTTTCAGTTCCTGGGAAAAAAAATATTCACCACGCAACAAGATTTTTGTAGCTATGACATCTCTGTGCTTTCCAACAGAGGACATCAATAAGGCTCTTAGATACCGCAAGAAACTTGCATCATGTTACACCTTTTACCTTCTCTTTTAGTTCTTCAACACTGCTGCTTTCTAGTACTACTTCCTGGAAAGAATCTAGTTTCATCTCTGATGGCCTCCATCGTCTCGATAAAACAGCAAGTTGTGACATGGATTTCATCTTTTCTACTCCTAGGAAAGAAAGAGAAATTTATCATATTAACATCACAAATATCCTGTTTAAAATTAGGGGTTTTCCATAGCAGAAGCATACTCAAATATGGGAGACTGCACTACATATACATACACAAACTAAGTAACCCAGTAAGTGTGCTGCAAGTAGACCACCAAAAAGAAAAAAAAAAGGGGGGAAAGGGATCAGAATTTAGTTGAACTTTTCTTTGTTACCAACTCCTTTCAAGGAATTTTTCATAGGCAGCTTCTCTTAGAAGCCATGCCCTTTCTTCTTCTTTAGGGCGCATTCTTCCATCATGCATAGCTTGCTTATCCGTACAATATTTATCCACCTAATCGGAGGCTGACCTCCAGATCTTGCATCTGCATGAGACCTTCCAGAGCAACCTGGTATTTATTCATGCACTTCACTTCCTTTACCAAAATAAGGTTTCCACGTTTGACTTCTACATCTCACACGCTAACTACACACTTGTTATTAAAGCCCACTTTACACCTACCACCTGAAGAGTATGGACCGCCTCCAGCCTTTTTATATCAGTTTTAGGTAACAGAGTTTTCTCTGGTTGACAGGGTAATAACTGTTAATGTTACAATCAGGTAAGCAGAAGTGATATCAGAGGGCTGATTTTATTTTTATTTTAAATCAGTCTATAATTTTGTAATTTGGCATGCAGAATTTGAGGCTTAAACATTTATGACTACCATTACATGCTTGTTTTGCATGAAACCATGACCATTGTTTCAGATTCTCCCTAAATACCTTCTCCAGTCTTGCCTATGACTCCATTTGTGCCACCTTTCTACACTCACCTATTGTCTGAAATGAAGATACAGCCACCTAGTGCTTCTTGACATTTATTTCAAGTCTGAAGCAATTGACATAAATTTTCTTCAGAGCCAGAGAATAACTAATTGAAATATGTCTGCAACAGTGTGATGTAAAGCTGCTATGCTAAGAAACTTAACTGTAAATTATTCTAAGTTGCATTATTTACCTGCCTAATGTCTTCAGCATTTAGGTGAAGAACAAGATGAAAGCAATGGTGGAAGGCCTTACAAACCCTGACTTAAAGTAGTTGCCTTTACACTCTTCCAACAACCTCTGTGGCAGCAGGGATACATACAACTTAATTTTCACAGAATATAGCAGGATCTAGCTTCATCTTCTACAACTGGATTAAAGTAGCTAAATTGGGCAGAGCTAGGCAGTTATATAAAATGTTAGAGAATACTGGGAAGCCCTGTAATCTATAACATGGTGTGTCTGTGAACTAGGTGGGCTGCGGTCATCTAAGAAGTAGTACCTCCAAGACCTGCTCACTACTACAGAAACAGTACAGCAATTAATCTAAAACTAATCAAAAATACTTAAAACTGTAAAGTTTTAACCAAAGTGTGAGCTGACACATATGTCTACAGGAATCCGCAGGCCTCCTGAACCTCCCATGTTCATTTCTAATTTTGGTATTGGCATTGGCACAATTTTGTTAAAAATTAAAAATACCAAGATTCAACAGAGCTGGCAAAATACTGGAGTAACAGCTAAATAAGACTTCTTAAGCCATGTACGCTTGTGAAGAAGGTTCCCAAGCAAATGGAATTCACATTCCTCATCTATCCATTAACAGAAATGCCTGTTAATCTAGAGAAAAACCAGCGTGGGCTACTTTTTTTCCCCTTAAGTTATGCTTTTGCATTCAGAATCCAAATCTTATGTGTATATGCAAAAGATAGCTCAAGAAATTCCTAATTTTTAGTAATATTTAAGCAGAACTTAAGAAACAATCTGCTTTTTAACATTTGATTCCAAAGTTATTTTGATGACCAAGGCCTGTTCAAAAAGTTAGCACTTCATGACAAAAGAGTGTTTTTTCACTCCTGTCTGAAAACTTACTAAATGACTCAACAGCTGTGCTGACTTAATTATATATGTATTATGTATATACATACACACACACACACATATTTGAGCTAACTACAAACATCACCAATACTACTCCAAAAACTAAATACAAATAAAAGCATAAGGTATAGGCACTCCTACAGTTCTTTTTACGTGCAATGAAAAAACACACATGCAAAAAACTGCCAAGAGTACTACGGTATCTCCAAAAGTTTTCACAAAACCTACAAAACCAATACTGCTATTAGACATTTAGTACATTGCAGCCACAGGAAATCTGCACTTGCACAATCCCCTGTGCAAAGCTTCATACAAAGTTTTTACTATTTTAAATTCTTTTGCTTTTTATCTTTTTCTTTTCCTAATAAAATGCCATTAAAATGTCAGTAATATTAGCTTTTTTTTAAAAAAGGGGGAAAGTACATTTTCTAATTTTCTCTAAAGAAAATAAAATCTCTAACATTATCTTTACTTTCTCTTCACACTGTATCATTATTACCATCAAGTATTTCTAGGAAGACCTCCCAATTGCTTGAAATATTGATATCTTCTTCATAGATATGATAATCCAGAAACACAGTGCCTGGGTTCTTCCAGGTTTTCTTTCGTAGGCGAAACCTGTAAATAGATCACGAAGAAAACACTGAGTTTTTATCTGCTCTTAAACCCTTTCCACTGTCAGAGATCAAAACTGAGTATTTTCTGACAAAACTGAAATACAACTAATTTATATGAGGGTTGATTGGGTTTATCAGGAATAAGCTTAACATTCTGAAATAGTCCCGAGAGCAAGGTATCACTAATGGCTCATACTGCTGCATCATTCATGAACACAAAGGAAACAAGCCTGCAAGAAATGTGTAGGGATTTGGCAGAAGAAAACAGTTTCCTATTTAGGATAAGAAAGCAGAATATTCCCAAACACTTCTGACAATTCTGTTGCTCCATTTTTTTTTTTCCTTTTTTTTTTTTGGAGGGGGAAGTGGGGAAGAAGTAGAGAGGTGGAGGATTAGAAAATGACTGGTGTCTGATTTATATACTTTGTTCTACTGCATCAATCCAGTCACAATACAAAAGGATGAGCTTTGACTTAGATATGGAGGTAAATAAAGGTATAAACAACTAAAATGAGATTAAACAAGAGTACAAAACTCTAATTGTAATGGTTTCTCCACACACAGAAGCAGACAAATTTTGTGATGTGCCCCATAATTATAGGGCACTAGAGAACATAACCCAAGCACGGCAGTCAAAAATCCTTTGGCCCAGTCATGGTGACGAAAGGAGACAAACCTGGTACAGATCTAGGTTTCTACTCCTTTTCTCAAGAGGAAAGTGCCAACACTTGTCTTCCAATGTTTTGCTCGAGCCTGATTTCAGGCATCTATCTAGGCCTCACCAGCTTGCTTACCACATCTTACAGGCTTTTCTTTATTCCAGTGAATACAGCGTCAGCTATTCTACAGTAAACACCACATAATTTGTAACTGACAGTAGACAGCATCTAGAATCAAGTCCCTAAGGCGAATTCAGCCTTGATGAGACAACTGATTATGGGTAAAGGGAAGACAGTCCTGGACCAGTGTTGTAGACACACCCTATGACAATTCACGAGACAGTCTGTTGCAGTGATCTACACTAAGCCTGCATCTAGAGAGAAGGTGGGTTTTTTGTGAACTGATTTACTTAATGCTCTCCTTTTTGAAGGAAATCATCCTTAGAGAGAATAAAACTTCTCAGATCTAAACCTGTAGACACATTGCACACAGGCAATTCTATGAAAATATTATTCCCTGTATCACTCTACATGAGATGAAAGCCAAGAATTGCTCAATTAATGTTTGTATTCACAATCTGATTTAAAGACCACAGTAACTTATTTCTGCTCCTTTCAAAACTTCCTTTCTCCACAAGAGAAAAAAGCCCATGTTTTAAAATAATATTTAATCACATAACTTCAACGGATTGCAGTTTTTTTACCTGTCAATAGTCAAGTCTAGGCCACATTGTTCTCGAAGCTGAGGAAGCAGCTCCTCTTTTGACTGTCGGACAGTCATTCCTTTAGCAAAAACTGCATCTAGAAGGAACTTGCATGGCTGTGAACATAATTAGAAAGTGATTAAAGACAAATGTTTTGAACAGAAAAAAGTAGATTTGCCTCCCGTTCATGTTTTATCACCAGTCCCATCCACTTAGCAAAATGACCATTAGAGTGCTTTTCATAAACAAGGTAGGCAATAAATTGATTAAAATTAGGTTTAACTAATTTGTATAGTGGCAGCCATTTGACAGGTCATTCAAACACTCTGAATGCATGCCACTGCAGAAATAGGGTCTTGTCTCTGTATTACTGATTGCCACCATTATGTTAACATTCTAAACAATCTGAAAGGTGCTTTTGAATTAAATAAGCCATACGATAATAAAAAGGCCCCTTTCTTGGCTTTCAATGGTCAGACAGATCAGAACTCCATGACTGGAATTTACTTTTGAACTTATTCCCTGCTTCATCAGTTCTGCTTCAGTCTCATGCTTATCCATTATTAGTATGTATTCTGCAGTTTGGTTCAAAAAATGAAGTCAGAAATTAAGGTGCATACAAAGTCAAATTTTAAAGACTGCAATCTATATAGTGAAATAACTTTTATACTTTTCATGTCCCAAAAGCTGTAACAAGCAAGTGAGCTGCAACGCAAGAGAGGCATTTTGGTTTTAGGCTTGTCTTATGCAGAGAGGACTATTATCCAGCTAACCATTCTGATAAGCACTGTCTGCAGTGCATGAATGCGACAAATTATAGCACTACAGTATTACTGAAAACCGCAACCATGAGCAAAACCAGTTTATTATTTGGAAAGAATTCTACATGACTTTCATACATTTAAGGAAAACAAAGAAACAATTATTTTCATTTTTCCTGTATTTACACTGCAGAAATAGACACACTTAAGAGAGATACTGTAGATCACATTCCAGTTGTATACTTGGAACAGCATGAACAGAAATAATCTCAAGTCCCCGTTCTAAATACTGGAAAACTTGCAGGAAAATCCAAGAAAAGAGGCACTTTCTTTTTTCCAAGATTACAGAGGAAAACCTTGGTGAAGGCACATACTGATACATCATGATTTTCATGAATCAATCTTGATATTTTCAACACCTTACCTCTGGCTCATTTACCAAAAGTTGATAGACCTTGACTCTGTATTCACCCTTCTTAAGGGCTCTTCCAAGTCTAATAGTTATCTAGAACATAAAAGGAGTATCTGTTAGAACTGATATCAAAATCATATTTTGTAACACACTACCCAACACCAATGTAATGATTTCACCTGGCAAGTTAACAAAAAGTTGTAAATTATGTTCTTAAATTTGTCTATATTGTATCAATATATTTTTTAATGATTCAAAGGAACTTCTGAATAACCTTATTGTCATCAGAAAATGATGAAAGTGTCTCATTCAGCCGAACGCTCTCAAACTCTTGATTGCTGGCATATACTCTAAAGACTTTGAAGTGAGAAGATGGAACTCCAACAAAAGGCTCCAAATGTTGCTTGAAGGCAGACAGTGTAATTCTTTTATCAACATGCACCATCAGCCCTAAGCAAAAATAGAGATAAAAATGGCATGAAACATCACGGCACCAAAAAAACCCCACCCCAGAACGCACTCTAGCATATTATTTCCATACATTCACAGTTATCACTTGCAGCAAAACAGTACTGAAAAGTCAGAATTAGAGTTAATGGCTACATTTACATTTTATCTGAGGGTGTTACTGAAACCTTTAAGAGCCTTGCTGTATTTTAAGTGTTTATGGGGAACTACTCCTGGAAGACATAGCAGTTCCAAATTGCCCTATTTTGCAATCAGTGAAGTAGTGGAGCAAAGCAGTATCTTCTCCATTCAGTAAGAAAATAAATAGTGTGGCAGATGGAGCATTTGCAGATAAACCCCCTACAGGTTTCCCCTGCTTCAAGGGAGACACAGAAGTGCTTCTGAGTTGGGGCTGGCCAGGCGCATGCTACTAAACTTTCTTTTTTTTTTTCCTCCTGGCTTTCAGGATTAAAAAGTTTGGTTAACTCTGTATTCTGGAAGGCCACAGGATATCACAAGGCAAGCTCAAATTGAGATTAAGGGACTTTTTCATGGAATAATTTTGTAATTAAGGAAAAGCCCCTGTAGTAATATGAAATTCTGGAAAGTAAAGTGAATAGTTTATCTTTAGAAATTGTGTTTCTAAATATAGGCAATTTGGACTACACTCAAACTACAGTATGATTATATTGTGTTCTGACTCAGACTAAAAAAATTGCTATTCAGAATATTTAACTGAATAAATAATTGAAATTATAAATCTGTTCATATTGTCATACTAAAAATACATAAAAGCTTCCCCCTCAGGATAATCATTTATAGAGAGTGCTATGAAAGCGTCAAAATGACTGTAAACAAATAGTTCCTGCATCCAACTAGTCCTACCAATAAAAAAGTGAAAAAATAAAGTAGATCAGCTTCAAGGAAAGATCCTTCCAGGCTAAAGGAGTAATTTCATTAAAATTTTAGTAGCTGCAATTAAAATTTCTCTGTGGTTTTAAAACTGAAAATGTTTGTTCACAAAAAAAACCCACCAGCAAAAAAGATTTTACTCTATTATTATTACATCAGGATTTCTGGATTGACAGGAGAACCTTTGCCTTTCAAAATATTTATCTTCTATCCTACTATTCTTCTATTATGCTTCTGTTAGTACGCAGGTACTGAGTATTGTTTAAATGATTTATCTTTATGACAATTAATATGCTACTTAGGCTCTTACACTGAACTTGTTTGGACATTTTCATGGCAGTCATACACATCATTGTACCTGTCCCTGCCCATGGCAGGGGGGTTGGAACTAGATGATCTTTAAGGTCCCTTCCAACTCTAACCATTCTATGATTCTATTATATTTCAGCCAATGAAAAGCAACAGTCTAGTGAATTAAAAGATCAATATCAAGTATATTTGAATTTTCTTTACATTCAAATGACTAGGAGTTTTCAGGCTCGGTAATCTAAATGTTAACAGAACTACTGCTCTGTGAACCACAGTAAATAACTGCATTCTGAAACAGGTGAATCATCATCAGTGGATGCAACTATTTTCCTTTCACTGGAAGACAACTCAGCTTGCTCTCCAGAAAACACTTTCAAGATAAGGAAACAGATGTATCATAGAAGTTGCTTTTCATTTTCTTAAAAACAAAAAAGCAAGACACTGTTCAAATATGTAATCGATTATTACAAGATCAAAATGAGGACAGATTTTTGCTGAACATGACACGACATCCCATCGTTGCACTTTCATTAGCTTTAATTTTTAATTTGAATTTGACAAGTTTTTCAATACTTTTAACACAGAACATGAATTCAATGCTAATAAAAGCTGGATTATTGTAAGGCACTTAAAATAAGAATACATACATTTTTGCCCTTCTCCTGAACCTTCATCTGCAGCATAGGGTTCTGACTTAAAGTACATATATTGTGCTTCTCCTCTGCTCTTGCCACTTTCATCGTATTCACTATCTGTCCCAGAATCTTCTTCTGCTGTGTCCCAGGTTTCTTTCTTCCCCTGATTTGCTTTTGATCGCCTACTACTTGTGATACTATGAGAGTCAAGTCCATTAGCCAGGGGAAGCGGGGCATTGTCCACGTTGCATAAAGTATCACTGCTATGACTGGAGCTGAGGATATCACTGTCCACTGAACTTGTACTCCTGTCGTTATTTACATCCGAATCCGACCGCTCCTCAGACTGGAGATTTTCTGGATCAGAAATCTGAATTTGGTTTTCAAGTTCTCTGTTTTCTGCTGATGCTGAAGAGTCTATTTCATTTAAAGGTGATTCAATGTTTTCAAAATCACTGGCTTCTGTGCTTTTGCTGCTGTCTCCATTATCGCCCTCCTGCTGCTGCTGTAGAGACAAGCTTTTAAGCTTTTCAGTGCTTTCTTCAAGAATTGCCTCTACAGATTTCATATTACCTACAGGTCCTTTTACTCTTTCACAGGCTTCATCCAAGTTGCCTGCATCTCCACTAGACTTCTGATAAACTGCTCGTCTAAACTGAGATCCAGGAGATTGCTCTGGTAATGAAACATATAGTCTGATTGTATTTGCGTGACGATCCAAAAGTTTCCATAAATGAGAATCTGTATATGCCACATGACGATCTAAAGACTCTGAGCTTTCAATAAATACCTGAACATAAAAGAACAGTGTTTTATCATGTAATGTTATTTTAAATAAAAGTAAAAGTAACAATAGCAAACAGATAAGATTAAGCACACATTAGAAATTATGTCACTAAGAAACATCACCGTCTATAAAAAATTAAAATACATGTTTAGAAAAAGATAGACTAAGGAGTCTGTAGTTTAAAAATTATTTAAACTTTTTCATATTTTCACAATCATGTTAAGATTGAAGTGAACTGTAACCAGACCGACCAGCTGCAGTAAACTCTTATGTTCAGAAGCGCATTTATCTATCACTTCACATGCGCTCTTCACCCATATACTAACACTAGTTATGGCAATAATGAGCCCCACAGCTACAGTTGGCAGTCTCTATTTTCTCATATAGCATCATAAATAAAAAGTCTTTAAATGTATACATGGGTAAGCAATAGCACAAATTAGAACACAAGGGAAGAAATTTCTCCGTTCCCTTTGTCAAAGGCCACTGTGTTGTAATGACAATGTGAATGTGAAAGGGCTTGAAGTAACTGAATAACAAGTCAATGCCATTGTTTTGCTCAGCTGTAAGCCATCAAAGCCTTAGCTAATCTTTCTTCAGAGGACAGTGTGTTCTTGAGCTTAAATTTCAGAGACAGAGGATGTGCAAAATGTGCTAAAAGATGTGCTATTATTACTGTAGTAAAAAGGGCAATGCTACAGATGTTATTTAAGTACTAAGTTACTCTTTTTCTGAATGCATTACACAACTATTATTGGAAATATTTATTAGAAGTCTCTTTGGAAAAAAAAAACCAACATTATAAATTTGGCTAGGGGGAATTTGCATAACAAAATTTACTGAATTTAAGACAAAACCCCACCAAAAATTTGCTCATAGCTTTCACATTTGTTTCTTAAGAATTTTAATACTGAGAGCAGGCACAGCTGTTCAAAAGGTTTCAAAAACAAATTAGGTAGGTTTCATAGTAATATGCCAACCTGCATTCCTTAAGAAGGGCTGACTTTTAAAAATCTTCATCGTAAGGTTGTTAACCTCACTGTCATTTGAATCACTGAGTATCAACCAGATGTCTGATTCTGAATCTGCCCTACCTTGTTATGTATGCTTGGTTTCATATATAGCCTATAGTATTCCATCAGCACCACAATATTTGCTAGTTAAAAAAACTCCACACAGTAAGCAGTAAAATATGTGGCAATTACCCATTACAAATTCTGTACAGATATCCATACCTTTTGCAACACAACAGTGAAGTCTACAAACACATGAAGTGAATAAATTAAAAACCAGAGCATGTACCTTGTTGCTTCTAAAAAAGCCTTCAGCTTTCAGTGTTTTGCTGGAAACGTTCAGAAGACGCAAGTCATTGTAGCAACGTTCTAATACTACCCGCATTGTTTCAGCAGGCAGGTGCGTAGCCTAAAATAAGACATCGACAGTAAGGTAACACTCACATTACACATAATTTCAAATAGTGGAACAAGTACTTCATTTATAATATTATTTATAGGGAAAGGAGAAGGTTTGTTTGTTGACTTATAAATTGCAAAAGACAATGTGGGCAAAGACCTCCCAAACCTGTTCAGTCCCAGTTCCTTTCCTCCATCCTTTGATATGTAGCAAATGTTAGTTTTTCCAAAAAGTCAGTAGACTAAAATGGCTTGGCTTTGCAGAGAACTGGCAAGTTGTTAGTGACCAGTAATATAAGGAATCAGACTTACTATTTAGGGTATGAACCAACCGAAAATAAAAAATATTCTTGAGCATCGGGTTTTGCACACTGTTCACTTAATTAGACTGAATTCAAATTACTGAAATCATGTTTCATAATGAATATTAAGTTATACCAACCACTGAACTATTTTACACAGAACTGACTGAGTAAAATGTCTGTCTTCCAATTCAACAGAAGCAGTAACATCCCACGATTTTAGACCATGTAAAAATCAATCTGCATCTTAATAACAAGCGGCTAGTGGGGAGGCTTTGTAGGGAGAATGTGAAAAATTCTGGATGTTAAGTGTCAATTACTGAAGCCAATGGTGGAAGTTACATGTTGGTTCAGTTATATGGTAACAGTTCACCAATTCTGTCACTGACTGGATACTCGGTGAGGTGGTTCAAGTTACTAACCCAAAAAGAACATGAACCTGAATCTTCAGCTTCCCCAAAAAACTTTTTATCTGGTAAGCTAGTAAGCAATATGGCCAGAGAGTGGCTTGTGCAAAAGCCAGGGTAGAACTCTGGATGGAAGCAAGCAGCAGATTGCTGCTTTTAGCAGCAGTGAGCAGACAGGCAAGCTCAACTGTAACAACTAACCTAACCCTACTGGACATGGCACACACTATGAACTGCAATAACTGCAGGCTCTCATTTTAGATATTTATATTATGACACATTTTGACAGTCAGAATGAATGAAAACTCTGTAAGACAAGTCCTTAACAACTGTAAATTACCTTTGAAATTAGCTGTTTAAATTCTGAAACTGTTTGATTCAAATAAGCTCGTATGCTTATTGGAGGAGCAACAGATTCAGTCTTTAGGTCAACTACGTGAACCTTTACCATGACCTCTGCAGGCAAGAGGAAAAAGAAAAAAAGAAAAAACCACACATATATAAGAGAGAATTCAACAGGCAAAGAAAACACACATATGCTTGTCTGATGTACTGATTAAGGGGTTGCATTAAATACATACAAACAGTAATGAATTTGAAAAGCAGTCCAATTTCAGAATTTCATTTACAGTTCAATTTTAATGCAAAAATGTTCCACAGTTCGACAAATTTTAGTATACCTTAGAACTGCTTCAATCAGAAACAAGTTGGCAACAGAGTAGTTGGCAACACATGTAGTTCTGAGTACTGACTTCTTAAAATTTAGCACAACAAAGTTTTTCTTCTTTCACACATCATAATGAAGTTCTACGTTTTACAAGTTTTATTTTCATGTCATCACACAATGCACAATTTTAGTCTTTGTCTATATGTAATTACATGTCTTACCACCAGGTTTATAGCACAGGAAAATTTGGTCAGGTTGTCTTGTTTCCAACAGTAAGTCAAACATGTATGTTGATTTAACACCTCCGAGTAATAAACCCATTGGTGTATCCTCTTCTCCTTCATAAGATCGTTCCAAGTAGTCATGGAACTCATCATATTTGACAAGACGACAGCAATCCAAAGGAACAGCCTCTTCTAAATCCATTAGCTAAATCATGCACACAGGAAAAAAAAAAACCCAAACAACAAAACATTTAATAATGGTTCATTTGTGAATTTAGTTTTTCCCTTGTTAGCCAGAAATATCTCAGTATGTGTACACGGAGGAATCCTTTGAATTCACAAATTTCAATTTGGTTTTAGAAAAAACATACACATACATCATATATATTATATACACATGCATGCAATATATATACACATGTTCTCAAAATCAAAAGAGAAGCCTGCATCAAAATGCAGAGAAGAGGGAAGTTTGAAAAGTACGTACATAAGCACATGAAGACAGGTCTCGGAAGCATATTCAAAGGAACACATTGCCTATCAGTTATACCAAATGGCATCTTAGAGGTCTGAGGAAGTCATAGCCATTAATTATCTCCTGTGCATCTCAAGGAGATATTAACACATTCCAAATCTGTAACTGCCTTGCTCATACTCTCCCAGCCAAAGACACATATGGCAAGAACCAAAGAGTACAAGTAGGGAAGCAATAGATGTCTTCAACTTCTACTTGTTTGCGGAAGGCAACGATCAACAGATGCTTTGGTGCCCACTGATGTTACTTTACTAGCTATGCAGGAAGTTTCTTGAAAGAATCCTCTTATTACATATCTAATAAAACAATTTTTACTGCAATATAGATATAAGTGTTCAAAATTCTTTCAACTTACTGGAGCTATGGTGAGTATAAAGGCAGCTCTCACCGTCTGATTTTAAAATAAGGGTATGTAAAATCATACTGCATTTTAAAAGGGCAGGCTATGTCATTCCAATCAGAAATCATCTGATGGCTACTAACAGAAAACTCAGTCAATAATCCCCAACCAGAACACCTCTTAATGAAAACCCCACAAAAAACCCCAAGCCAAGCCGCAAAAAACAATCCACAACAAAAAACCCCCACAGCCAACCCCCCCAAACACTCCCACAGAAACCTAAAGACTGAAGATACACAACAGCAGAAAAAATTACATCTAACAGTTAAACTTTTCTGTTATGCATAGCATACCTTGTAAGCTATTTCCACAGCTTCCTTCAGTGTCCTGTCCTTATGAACCTCTAATTTGTTTTCCATCATTATTTGTTTTGTAGGATGCATGCAGAACAATTTAATCTACGAAATGCAAAAGGAAGAAAATTGATCATAAAGGTATTTGCAAATGCCTTTCATATTAGAGTACATTTACAACCCTATATTTAAACAATCTAATATAAAATACATCTTTAGCTCTGCTGCAGCTATAGGACAGTTTCCTTTCAGCTAGCTACAACTGCAGATAGCAAAAGTCAAAGGCACAGTAGATAGCACTAGTGTGTATATATGTATATCTTTTTACAAGCTAGGGTACAACATTTATAACCAGAACATCTTTAAACTGCAGGCAGCATGCAAATCCTCCAAAACAAAATGCACATAGGAAAAATGAATGCGAAATTCCTTTTTCACATAGTTATATATTTAGCAACCTTCTAATAAACAATCACTTGATTCATAGGCAGACCAGCTGACTTGTCATGCTTTTAAATCATAGATGTCATATTTTGTTTGTTATTGCTGAATCTATGGTTGGAAAAAGATTCCGCTCTTTGTGCCAAATAATTATTTTAAATTAGTTTAAGAAACATCATTTCACAGAGCAAAGGGTCACAATATGAGAAGATTTAACAGTACAAAACACCTAACATACAGCATTACATACTCTTTGGAATTAATTTTGCTGAAATCAAGAGATGTCAGATTAACTGTAGTTTTGTTTTGGTTTTAACACCAATTCAAATTCACATGGAAGACATGAACTCAACAAAAGTCTCTGGAGGATACATCTAACAGATGCCTCCACTGTTTACAGGCTTCCAATAGGTGTACAATTCATTTTAAAGAGTTATTAATGCAAATACACTTATCACAAGAGTCCTTGCATTGTAGTAAAAAAATACTATTTACTGTAGAAACATTTCTTACTAGAAATGTATTGTTGCTTTATTCAGTAGAAATTCTAACCTTGCAAGTGTTGCGCTCAATTTCACGTTGCCGCTTTTCTTGTTCTTCCAATTCTCTCTCTTTCTGTACCAATTGTTTAATATGCTCTGGATACTCATGTGCCTCAAGAAACTCTGTCAGTTAAAACAAAGCAATAGTTTTAAAAAATATTTTTTTCCATGGTGGGCAACACCTTAGGACTTATGGGTATATCTAATAGTTATATTTCTTGCCTTCTTCCCTCTCTCTTCTCCACCCAGATTTCCCACTATACCATGTCCTGTTCTCTTTTTCACAATTTAAATGAAGCTGAAGTCAGTCTTTTATTCTCCCTGATTATACATCAGCAACACAAGAAAATTCTATTAGCACAGGATTAATATTCCAGTATCAGAATCTTCATTTGCCACCGTGACATATTTCAGAGATCAACCTGTCAGCTATTACATGGGGCCAAGGATCCTCTAAGCCTTGATGAACTAAATCAGAGATGAGGAGAATAAAAGACAATGTAATCCGAGGTTTGTTTCTGACTATATAACTTAAAGTGTATTGTCTCAACTCCTAACTGAAACACAAACAATAAGGGCTGGTTATAAAGTGTAAAACTTTGTCATTATGAAGTCCTTACATACTCGCTTTTAAGTGAGGAAAGTATTTTTTTTTTTTAATTCTACTATCAATCACAACACTAATACAGCATTACATTATAGTTTATTCAGTGTCACCCACAGTATATCTGTTCTTTATTTCCATGACAACCAAAATACTAAAAACTTAGAAAATTTATTTTGTGATGACCTCTTAACGATCCATAAAGGTTTACTATAAGAAGAGTAATGAAAAGCTATAAAAGAAGGCTTGCTATATGAAAGTTATGTTAGCTTACCCTAAAAATACCATTACCACCATCCTTACAAAAGTTAAGCCTCATCACATGTAAAACATCTCCTTATTCCACAACAGAATCTTACAAGTTAACACAATATACTTACTTGCGTTCCTGGTTGGATCCTTCAGTCTATATATCAGCATGTATGCATTTGTGGAGCTGATAGAGAAACAAACAGTTATCTGAATTTATCAGACAGGAGGACAATATTTACTTCAAATGTTTTGTTGTTGGTGTTTGTTTGGTTGGTTTTGGTTTGGTTTTTTTTTTTCCCCCCCAGTAAGGAGCTACGTCATACATATCTTAGCAATACACTAACCAAAGCCAATTTTCAAAAACAAGTATCACATTATTTTAAGGATCTGAAACGACAGTCAGGATATTTTTTACAACTTTTTGAAGCATCTACTATTAATTTTCAGATAATATGTTCAGCAAATGCATCTTGGCCATTCATTTGAATACACTAAAACACCACCAGAAAGAAGAGCAATATTACAGTATTACTAACCTAGCAAAAGCACTGGAATAATAACCTCTGCTTCCGGAAGATCCACCATATGTTTTCTTAATATCTTCCTGAGTTATCTGACAGAAAATCAGTTTAATGATTATTTGAGAAACTTGGACTAATCGAGATGCATTTATTCTCATTAGGAAAAATGGCATTAAATTAATACATAATATTTATCATTCTAATGTTTTAAAATATTTCTGCTTATTTGCTGACTGAAAAAAAAATCTGTTTCAAAGTGACCTGTCTCTTCATTTTACAATGAATGTAAACATAATTATTTTTTTTAAAGTAGGAACTTCATAGAAAAACATTATCCAGTTTCTTGATTGCAATAACATGAACACCTGAAATGCATCAGCAGGACAGGTTTAACAGCACAATTTGGGTTGTAATAGATCTACAAATATACTTCTCTAAGCAAGAAGTATTCTTCACATGCATAGAAGGCAAAATTCTAAATCCAGCCTGGTCTGTACATGAATAAAGGCTTCTTTATGAACCACCCCCCCTTCACCATCAAGAAGAAGCACTTCTCTCCCCCAACACACAAAAATCCATACATAAATAAAAAATCCTAGAAATCAGTTAAGCTAATGAAACATACGTATATCGCAGGACATTAGGATGAGAAGATGAGACAAAGTAAATGCTTGAAATACATAAAATGAAGCTGGTTTTATGTGGAAGTAAGTGCAAAACCACATGCAAAATGCAAAGTTATTGAATCATCTCTGAGTACACAAGATAACAAAAAATACTATTTTTACCTTGCTAACATGTTGATCATTAAAGCTGTACCACTGGTCATCACTAAAAGATTTTATACAGGCATAATAATGGCCACCAGCAGCACTTCCAGAATGAACCATAACAGAAAAGAGCTCATACAGTAAAGAACTCTGGGGAAAGAAGAAAAAGGTGCGATATATATATCAAGTAAAGGTAACCAAGTGATCATATTAAAAAGTCTTAAAAGAATTACACAAACCTAAATATATAACTAAGTTGTATGTTACAAAACAGATCTGTGTAACAGAAACGCATTACTGCAATAGCCACTGAACAAAATCACAGCTCTGATATGCTAAATGTTATACAAGAGTATGTAATAGTGGAAGTAAAGAGGAATTTCCCCCTTCACTGGTGGGACAAGAGAGAGAAAAGACCAAACAACTTCAGAAAAAAAAAACATGGAAACATTTTTGAACCGGCTTAATGCACTACTGTTACTTCTTTTCTGTACAAGCTCAGAATTTGTGACTTCTTACGCTAGATAGGTATTAAATCTCCAAACAAGAAACAAAGTAATGACCAACTTGCCTGTAGCTACAAAGTTCTGGCTTCTTTGCCATCACCCTTCTCTGCGTTCTTGAATATTGCTTTTTGCCCCTTAATGCATATTGCAAACCAGCAACACACTATTCAATGCTTACCAGCACTCAGCATTAGTTTCTCTCACAGCACTCCAAGTTTGCTGTCATAAACCTTTCTTTTCATAGATGAAAGGATGGAAATAAAGGGTAATAAGGACATACCTTCAGTGTTGTGTATACATTGAAAAATAAAACTGAACAATACTGACTCAGACAAGTGTTACAAGAATTAACTATTTTTAGATTATATAGAGGAAATGCTCTGTAAATTCTTAGCATATACTGCAACTATTATTAAGATATCCAAACCAAAAAGCTAACAACATGGCTTGACAGCTAGTTTGCTTCGAGAACAAGTAGTATGAATTAATTGGCCAAAGCTACTGTTAATACTAGGATATATTTGCATTAGATACATTACAATATTCTGTCCCTGTTCCAGTCAAGTGACTATCTATTAATTTATTTCGGTTTTCCAGCTAAGACTGACAGTATTCAGAACATTCATCAGAAATCCCTCTCAAATGGTTCAAGGTAAATGGAAACAGGGACAGGTGTGCAGTTTAAAATACAAGTCAGCCTTTAAATATTTATGAATGTAACAGTTACGGCCAAACAGCTTTCTAACAAGCCTGAATAAAAGCTATTAGTCAAGTTTCAGATGAGTTCACTGAATAACGACCCATGCAGTACACATTGTAGACATTACCATAAAACTCAAGATTTTTGACGAATTTTGTATTGGCAAGAAAACTCAATCAGGTTTCTCGAAGATCTCTGCTAATCTTTATGTCCCACAGAAGGATGACTGCTATGCTAGACTGACTTGCTGCTCAATTCCTTTATATTAACTCAAGATGACTGAATATTTAACATTTAGACCCATGGCCTCATCTATATGACCGTTTTTATCAGGACAAAAAATGGATGGCAGAGACTGATCAAAACCTTCCAATCTTCTCCCACTAAACTGCAAAACACTTTTGCACTCAAAGCTGGTAGGCCTTTAACAGCTGACCTCAAAGGAAAAAACAGCGCTCGCAAGACAAAACAGTCTTCAATTTGAGTGTCTGCTGCCAAAACAAGTTATCTGGGAATTCTCAGTCTGACAAGCTGGGAAGACCTTTATTCTCAGGTGACCTCCAAATCAGTTGCATACTTTCCTTTGCTGTAGTGTCAATTTTTGGAATCTGAATAAACACACATGGTCCCACTCCCATTATCAGAATTATTTCTATTCTTATCGTTTACATTTGTGGTGGGTTGACCCTGGCCAGCAACTAAGCACCCACCCAGTCACTAACTCCTCCCCTCAAATGAGCTGATGGAGAGAATCAGAAGAGCAAAAGTGAGAAAACTTGTGGTTGGAGATAATGACAGTTTAGTAAGTGAAGGAAAAAGAAAAAAAAAATGCAATGACGCAAAGGCATTACTTGCCACCTTCCACCAGCAAACCAATGCCTGGCCAGTCTCTGAGCAACAGCTACTTTGGAAAGCCCTCAGTTTTTACTGCTGAGCATGACATTGCACGGCAGGGAATACTGCATAAAATATTTCTCTGGTCAATTCAGGTCAGCAATCCCAGGTCTTTCCCCCTTCCAACCTCTTGCTCACCCCTAGTCCTACTCCTTACAGGGGCAGAATGAGAAACAGAGAAAGCCTTGGTGCTGTGCAAGAGTTAACACACTGGTGTGCTATCAACACTGTTTTAGTCACAAATCCAGTACAGAGCACCATACAGGCTGCTATGAAGAAATTTAACTCCATCTCAGTCAGACCCAGTACAACATTTTTTGTAAACATACCTTTTCACTGCCAGCTTTAGAAATTCTTTCTGCTGCACTATTGCTTTCAAGGCAGATTCCTTCATCAACTCCATCATCATTAGAAAAATCATTGCTCATCTGATCACTGTGACAACTGCCTTCATTTTCAGCTCCACTATCAGTGCAACTCTCAGTTTGAGGAGACTTCTTAAAAATAAGACATACATACTAATATTATACAACACTTAAAGTTACATGGAACAAGAAATAACAATACGTTTGTGAAATGAAAAAAATCTGCAAAACAATGAAACTCCTCAAAAACCTGGAGACCTCTGCAATTCAGCATTGAGAGCAAACTTGTTTCTGTTTGTAACTGTATACAGTCCACCTCTTAGAACAGCATTTTCTGGTCTTGCGTGCGACTGAATGGTAATTACCCGATCTCATACTTGACAAGATTATATCCGTTATTAGCCTATTCCATTTTCCAGTTAATTCAATTAAATACCTGGAAGTCTAATACCAGATAGCAAATCCTATTGTAACATGGCCCTGCTAATCAGAACTGATTTGACTGGAAATATTTCATCCACAGTCAAAGATTTCTTTCCATTTCAACTCACTGGACAGAGTCAAGGTATTACAGTAAGACTGATTAGTGTTCTATTAGCTTCAAAGCACGATGTCAACACCACTATGAATGCAGTTCATTTAGTACAAGCCAGTATATCCATCTCTTACCTGATCCTCTTTCCTCTGGATAATTCTTTTGATTTTTTGACAGCTGTTAACTTTGTCTCAAGTTCTATTCTCACAGATTAATCTGCATTTTCATTTAGTCCATGTTCCACCCCCCCCCGTAACACTTTGAGAGGTATCAAATTGCTTAAATGGCAAACTTCATAAACCAAAGGTTTGTATAGAGTCAGAAAAGCCCCTCCACATGCATACGAATGCAGTAGTTCTATTATACCACTACAAGCTAGAAAAGTGACATAATGTTTTCAGACATGGAATTAGAGAAATAAATTTAGCCTTTAATGCAGGAGGCACATTAAATACTTTTTTGGTGAATGTAATTGCACAACATGAATTTTGGCCAAAACCAGAAGAGTTAAAAGCCAGAAGATGCAAGCAAAAAATAAAATTTTTTAAAAAATCTCATTTCTACAGCATACACAACATTGTGAGTCAGAGGGAAGGAATTAATCATTAATGTTTTCTGGACTAACCTCAATGTTCAGAGTTTCAAAACGTTACATCACCTCTTGTGACCAAAACAGACATAAGTTTAAGAAATATATTTCATTCTCGATTTGCAGTATACGTAGAAGCCCTGAAACTTGTGCTTTTAAATCACTCATGTGAAAATGCAAGAAATCAGAAAAAGCTTCTTTATAGAAACATGAAAACCCTACAGTGATTAGAGAACATGCTTCCTTTTCACTTTAACAAAAATCCACATAGACAGATTTAAAAACTTCAAATTAAAACATTGCCATGGCTAAAGAACATTTTATGTAGCTGAATAATGTTATTAAAATGGGTTTTAGACCAACATTTTCATTTTCTTAATGAGAAACTTTTAGAAAGTTAAAGACTTTTCTCTGAAACCAAACACTTTACCTCATCTTCAACATCAATGAAGACACTCATGTCTAACTCCTCAGGAAAAGTCATACGATCATTGAGTTTAATTCTGTGCATAGTGGTATAATCGAAGTCAAATCTCTTCAGCTGTAATGTCAGCAGATACGGAAAATGCAAGAACCGCAGACCCTAAATGAAGCAAAGACAAGATGATGCTACCGTCATCAGGATTAGTATTTACCAAAACTAAATTTTGCAGATGATTTGGACAGTCTTTACCTTCCTTGCATCACATTTCTTCTTACACCGTTCACAAAAATACTGATTGGGGCCATCAAGAATCTCAGGCTGAATGAAAGCGTGCAGTGCTTCTTCCTAATAATAAAAAGATGTTAACTGATTTTTAAAGAATGTTTATTACATAGGTATAAATCAGAACGATAAATTTACAATGAGACTGCAAACACATACAAATTACTTCAATTAAATCTACAACCAAAATTTGATTGACATAAACTTTGATACAGACACAGAGTCAGTAAAATATGAAGAGAAACCAAACTTTCTACACAGCCCAAGGTTAAACAGTCAAACCACAATTACTGCTAACTATATTTCATTCAGTATTTGATGAATCCAAATTGTCTTGGTTTAGTAAACATACAATATAAAATGACATTTACTCCTGTTATCTTGCACATCACATTTAGTCATGTCTGTCCAGTCAACTGCTGTGAAAACGAGCTTATTTTTTAACCCTGCTTTGGCCCTGTTCTCCCAGAATTTTGAGATGGTTCTTCTGCATTTCAAGAGGAGTTTTTCCTCCCAACAGATACCATCCAATAATTACTGGGGTGGGGGGGAGGTGGCGGGAAAAAAATTTTACCCAGTTCCTCAGTGCCCTGCCTGAAGACAGCCTCAGTCCCATTCTACAAACGGACATAGGAACCACATTTGAATATACTACTTTAAAGTGAAAGGTGGGGAAAGGATGGAGGGAGAGTATTTGAGCTTCACAGCCAAAGGAGTGAGAATCAGATATGGTCATCTCCTATAAAGACAGAACTAGCCCCCCAGCGTAGACCTTATAAGGCAACTGACCAATAACTGGAATTTAATCGTCTGACAGCTGCCTGAAAGTTCTGTCACTAATGCTTAAATCCAGGAGTTTAATGATTTCTACTTTGCTCCTCTCTACAGCAAACAATATTCAAAATACAATCAAACTGACCATTAGTCCTCCCCCCTAACATAATCTGCAACAATGATATTGCACATAGTTGTACATATTTGAGAACAAACTTGTTCAAACAAAATTCACTAAGAATACTCAGATTGGTCTAGTAAAGAATTTTACCCAGAGATTTTAAAAGTTAAAACCTTTAACCCAGTCAGCTTGCGAGCCGATGGGCTCTGGGTTTCTGAACTCCAAGTGGAACTCAGAAGTTCTCTGTTCAGCTATTGAGGTGAAAACAAATACAACTTGCATACTTAGACACGCAGTTTAAATGAAAGAAGATTAACAGAAACAATGTTTTTTAAAATCATCATCTCTTACAAAGGACTGTAGCTGTTCCCTGAAGTCTGAATAAGTAAGAGGAGGCTTAACTGGGCAGAGTAAACTCACCAGGCTGTAACATGGCTGCCACAGAACTTAAGATTACTACCTAAATTATGTTGTTAGATAAGTCACAATTTGGGAGGAAATCAAGGATAAGCCAAATTCTTCAAAAAGCCTGTAATTCTTCCCTTCTCCTTTCTTTCTGAGAACTCAGGGAAGCAGCAAGAACAATGATAAAACAAATGCTTACAAAAGCTCCGTTGCTGTTCTAGGAAAAAGGACTTTTCTAAAAAAGGACTGTATTCCAGGTGACAACCATTCACAAATGAAAAATGTGCCAAACTCAATGAACTGTACATTGAAGGCAGTCATTACACGCTACCATTTTTGGATCCAGCCAAAAAAGCCTTTGAACAGCCCTGAAATCACAGCTCTTGGGCAGAGAGACTCTCTAGACACATGAAAACATTTTAGAGTCTGAATTAAACTGCTATCTTCGTATTTACTTCCTCAACCCTACAGAGGCTGAGTTGCTTTTTACTTAAGGGCAACACATAGCTAACGTTTAGTAAGATTATGCACTGAGATGGGAGGAATGTCATTCTAAAATGTAAGAAAGAAGACCAAAGAAGTCTGCTTAAAAAGGGGAAGAAACGGATTACTGCATATTGACTATTCCATAAACTAGTTAAGGAATTAACATTCAGAACTACTTAAATGAAAACAAAAAAGTTAATAACCAACACAGAAAACATGTAATGTAGACAGCGTCACATAATGACCACAGAACTATCTGTTATGAATCAAATGCCAGTTAAGACAATAAAAACGTATTGAGCGTAAGAAAAAAGTTGCAATTCATGCATCAACATGAATATGAATGAATGGGAATATATGAAAGACGGGACATAAATGATTATGTAATGCTTATGTAGACTGTGTGATGTGCAATTTAACAAGGAAACATGCTATAAGTTTTTACATATGGAAAAAAAAAAGATGATCCTTCAGACCCCCAAGAACTGAATGAAGTATTACTACAGTACTCTTGTGGTTTTGCTGCTTACCACACCTAGCGAGCCGTGCTCTGAAAAACCTGATCAAAACTCTTGGAACTCCACTATTTTTGAGCTGTATGAATAGCCATATATTTTTTAATCCTTGTATAAGGAACATCGCTGCTCCTCATGTTTATGTCTCCTCCGGTTTTCTCCTATATAGTCTTTACACCAAAGTGAGTTCTGCTGATTAGGATGTTTCTTAATACAATCCCTATTCTATGCAGTTCACCATTTTCTACTCTGACAGTTAACTCAGCAAAACCAGTGATAAAGCTTCTACACTGCACAACCTATCACATGACACCCCATTTTTGTGCAACTCTAGAGTAAATGTTACCTTTGAAGTTAATCTTACGTATCTTATTATGTAGTCTTAGAGCTAATAAACATTTCCACCATTCCCAGCACCCACACACACTTCAAAATATACCATAAAAGATCAAGCAATAGATTGGTACGACAAAGGCTATTTAAATTTTTTCATAGTTCACAAGAACAAAAGAACAATATAGGCTGAAAGAGACTTCTGGAGATCATCTGATCCAATTCCCTGCTCAAAGCGGGTCCACCTTAAAGCACATTGCTCAGGGCCTCGTCCAGCCAAGTTCTGAGCATATCCAGTTTTTAATATTCCGATTATGGGATTTCTAACACTTACCATACTAAAATACTATAACAAACAGTTCAAACTAATTATTGTCAGGCTAAAGGTAGACACTTAGGACACACTCTTCTCCACAAAAATGCATTATGATATAGTCACTAGGTTGACAGGTATCTTACTGCAAGCATTTGTATAAAACCTGCGAACAGGAGCAGTAGAACCTTTATGAAAAGTTACACAATAAACAGCAATTACATAAAACTGTTAGTGGAAAAAATGGAAACTAATTGCCATCTCAGGTTTTCAGAGCTCATCTACTCAAATACAAGACCTTGTTGATACCAATCTAGCTTAAAAAAAAGGAAATGTCACATCATCCATATTCTAACTGCCTTCAACAGTTTTGGTCTGGCAATGACACCACAAAGTAAGTTCACACAGAAGCCTAAATTAATTTCTACCCCAAAATAAGTCTACTTGTATGCATACTTACACCCTCAAAAGAAAAGTTAACATACAAAAGGTGGTGAAAACTAACAACACTGAACGAAACAGAACTGTACTTGCTACACGTCCAGAATACTTGTATTATTACTAGTCTTCTGGTATTATGAAGCAATTTCCACTGTTTTCTAGTAACAATTTCAGCATGCAAGCTAGTAGCCCATTGCATCCACTCTTCTCCCAGCTGTTCTTCATCTTGCAAAATTTTTGTTTTGCAGTCAAAAAAACCTCCTTTTAGCTTATGTCTAATGCTGTTAAATTCTATACATTCTAAATTCTACATTAAAATCTGTTAAAATCTAGACAAAAGACACTAGTACCTAGAAAAAGCAGCATGTGAATTGTGCTTACCTCCCTGAAATAAGCTATATTTTTTATGTCTATATTTCTACTGACTTCAAGAAAAGACTGATTCAGATTTTTTTAAACCGTGCCCTTGCAATAATGCAGGTACTATAAGTACCTTTTCAGAAGCTATCTTGAGACACATACTGACAAGATCTCAGTGCTCCAGAGATGCCCTAATGAGTTTGTAGCTATGCAGTCTCACTACATGAACTTGGGAGATGGAGTGGGGAATCAGAAAAAAATTTCAAAATGCAAACTTTAAAAACATACTGAAGAATTTCAGAATTACTTTGTATTAGGAAATAAAGAAAACATATCATTATCCTTCCCAGTTCTTTAATGTCCCCATGTATTTAAGTAGTAATACATATATTTATAGATAAATGCAACATTTCATGTATCTACATTTTTTTGGTAGTACACAATGTCGAACAGTGGGATAATACACTTTATGTGGCATTCTACAGATTAACCTTACTTAAAGCTCATACATCCATTCTCTCTTATTAGAAAGTAATGGAAAATCACTTACCTCTAACTAGAGTTCTTTGAAGGTAGTATCCTCCTTAGATCCCCTATCTTGGGTTGTGTCGCCTGCTGCAAGTTCCCTCAGGAGCTGACTAGCAAGGTCTAAAAAGTTTTACATTCCCTTCTATAAGCCCTATTAGCGCATGTGTGAAGTTTTTGATCTCTCATACCCTTTTACCTACACCTACTAAATCACCATCATCTATGGATCAATGGAGGATACTACCTTCAGAGAATTCCATTTAGAAACAGGCGATTTTTCCCTTCTCCAAAAGCAAGTATCCTCCATATCTCCCCACTGCTGAAGACTACAAAACTAAAAATTACATCTGCTATAGATAATACAAATGCAGGGAGGAGAATCAACTGAATATAATCAGAATATGAATTAAAAAAGCTCAAAAATTGAAGCATCAATACAAATTGCAACCATGTAAGTCTGTGTAACAAAAATCTTAAAATTATTTTTCTCAATGTAGTAAACCCAGTAAATGCTGATTTACAGGAGAAATATAAAATACTACCAAAAGTAATCTAATATTTAATTTCTTAATTGTTCAAGCTTTCTGTGTTTTTATAAAAAGTCTTTTTTTAAGCATTCCACTATAGACTTCCCTACTAAAGAAAAAAAATTCAATTTGAGATAAATGTACAATGCATTGTTAAATGCAGAATACAACTACATGAACTGAATAGTTTATTACTTTAATATATCAGAAATATTTCATTATTGAATAAAAATTACAACAAAAAAATTGTTTTAGGGATTATTTCTAGAAATCAGTTTTAAAAGGTGAAAAGGGAAGCCAGCTACACAAAATATCGATCTGTATCAATGGAATGGCAGCTCAAAATACAGCTTCAGTTAGCTGAATAGTTCTAAAATTTTTTAATGGAATCTTAGAAAGAATTCAAAGGACTTTAACTTGAATCCTTTTTGAGAGATCAACGTCCCTCTACTACTTCTCAAGATTGGTACTTTAAGTTTTAAACTATGAAGTACTTTGAACCTACACTGCAGTTTAACCTAATTCTAACAATCCTTTTCCTAACAGAGTTACTGTTAAGAATTATGGACTACTAGTGCTTAAAAATATTGCCAAGCATACTAAATGTAAAAGGAAAAATACTTCATATGTAACAAATAATCCTGGTAAGCCAATTACACAACAAGTGTTCATTTTAAACAACCTTTACTGAAAGACTTGTTTGATTTATTCTTATTCTTTCTCACAACTTCATCCATAGTACAGGTATTTTAAGCCACAACAGTGGAATTCCAGTTTGTAATCACTTCTTTTCAGGGGGGTGGAAAAAATAAACCAAAATAACTTCCACAGATTTACTAAGCAATATATATGCTTGCCAACATCAGTAATGCTGGAGCAAAAGTAATCAACAACACTGATGTACAATAGGATTTTTTATTATTATTAAATAGCTTGTTAAAAGCATATGGTATTTGAGAAGTGAACTTTAAAAAGCACAGCAACAACATGGCAATTAAACTAAAAATTCTAAGTCAACGTTCTGTTCTTTCACTAAGATTTTCAACAATGCTATGAAAAATTTAGCAGATGTGCCAATAAAGAGAACAAACCAGATAAAACTTAGTGATCTCATAAAAATATCTCAAGTAAATGCTGAAGATTTTATCAGGAAGAAAATAATTGATTACTGCAGCCCTAAGGCAATAAAGTTGCATTTCCCCTCCCCTTATACATGCACCAGTAGGACTCATTGAAGGGCAAAAGAAAAAAAAAACAAAACAAAAAATAACCCAAAAAGCCAAAAAAAATCTTCTAGAACTTGCTAGCTGGTTCACTGCACAAAGACGAACACCCCAAGATGGAGTATCTAGGATGATACTTACCATGAAACAAATTATACCACTGTCGCATTATGTATTCTATGTGTGTATGGATGCACTATTAGTCAGCATAATAGTACACACCACGCTAGCAAACGCCTGGTTGGAGCCATACGGCCGGATGACCAAAGGAATATCCAGGTAAGTGTCGATTCTCCAGCCTTCATAGCCACATTCTAGACATCTTACGTAGTCCTTCAGTTTGCCTTGATACAGTTGATTTATAAGATCGGCCTGAAATAAACAGATATTCAACAGAGCTTTAAACAAATGAAATAAAACATATTTCCTTTCTTTAGTTTTACAAGAAAATGCCGTTTTTAAATAAAGTCTCAATTGCATAGCTACACATTTAGAATACCATTCCCCAGCAGAACAACCATCTCTTGATTTCTTGTTTTACCCTGCCCCACCCCTGCACAAAACACGTATCGAATGAGCTTCTCAAACCACATTATATAAGCTTCAGTATACTTTACAGTCACATCTTAAGAGTGACTACAAAACTACCAAAATTAAAGTTTGTGTTTTCAAAACAAGCCTGATCTTGCAAACATTGTCAACAGGCTGATACCGCAGTCCTTCCCTGTGTCTCCAGAGGTAGGTGCAGAAAGAGAAAGGAAGTATTTGCCAATCTACAAATCTGACAATTGGTCTACAAGTTGGCCACTTATCAGAAGCACGTGTAGCATGTGTTATGAATACATTCCTGCCTTTCTCCTACATTAGAAGAGTGGCTTAAGCTGCAAAAGCCCACAACGTAGCCTAATAAATACTGACAGCAAGGAAGCTATCACAGGAGTTACACAATCACTTTCTGTGCTTCAAATAAAGACCAAGTATTCACAGTTCAGAATATTCCACTTTTAACTGGGGAAGGAAAACATAAGCAACACACTCTCGAAAGTCATACATTATAGTAGCTTAATTATTGCATCAAACAAGACAACTGGCAACTATTGCAGACTTTCAATAACCCTTGTATTTAAAATTCAGTTAACGTTTTTCACAATCATCCTTAAAAAAAACAACAAAACCCCACAACAATACCACACCACTGAATGAATGGAAGAACTTTTTTATACAATTACCTGTTCCGTTTGCTTCCACTTCTGCTCCAAAGCATCAAACATGACTCTACAAAGCTCCTGTACATCATGTTGCTGCCATGCTGTTAGAAATTGAAATTAATCTTTATTAAAACCAGAGATGTTATTAGCCCCAATATTCATTATTGGGCCAGTGTTCAATTCCACAAGCAGCTGCCTCTCAAGTTAAGTTAGAAAAATAAGCAGCCAGTTCGCTCACAATGTATATGCATACATAAGAATTGCATACTAAGCAAGAATATGTAAAAAAATACAGAAATGCTAATATGCACTGTTTGTTAATAAAATTAACTGGTTCTGACTTATTTCCCACTTTGTACTGATCCTCTAAAAATCAATTTTTTTTTTCTTTGTAAGTGTAAGGACACTGAAATGCAACTCCTTATCATCAGGTTATGGGACAAAATTACACTATACAAGTGTACAAAAGACAAACACAGTTTTTGACTTTATAGAATTAACCATATCTTTTTCTACCAAAGTGGAACAAGTGCATTCAACATTTGTGATTCAAAATAGATGCAAGTTCCTCATAAAGAACTACTTCTTTAGAAAAAAATTAACTGTGATAGCTTTATTACAAAAATATAATGATTTTTACTTTAACAGCCTAAAACTCACAGACATAATTGCTTTAAAAAAAAAAAATCAAACACACACCACAAAGTAGCCATTTAGGCTATTTTGTTTCCACTGAAACAAAGTGTATTCTAATAATTATTTTTAATTATTCTAGTATTTTTCCCCATTGACAGCAGTTTAGGCCCCTAACAGGCAGCTGCTGAAGCAAATCACACAAGCATAATAGCTGCATATTACCCTCGCTACTATCCCATCCAAAACTCCGTGTAACATCTGTTGTTTCAATTGCTCTTTTTTTGCTGGTCTGCAGTAAAACAAACAGTCTTTGAAGCTGGTAGGGGATACTCATCACAGGATCCTCTTCAGATTCTTCAAATTCCCATCTATTCACAACACAATATATTGACAATTAAAAATGCTTTGAAAACATTACTCAAAAAGACATTTAAATCAGCCTTTATTACATTTCAAGTGGTCTAACCAGATCATAGAGGATAACTGAAGCTCTGTTTCTTGGGAAAAGTCAAATGAAATTGCTTTCCATTGCTGCAGTAAATGACAATACTATTCCTTAAATGTACAAGCCTAACACAAACAAATGAAATAGTCTTGAAGCCATTCAGTGCACAAATACAGACATGAAGTGCGCTTAGTATCAAACTTCAAGTTTGATGTTTTCTAGATGGGGTAAATTCTTTAAAAAGCTTGTCCATACCACAAGCAATAACATACCTCAGTATTTTACTAAAAATCTGAAGCTTTTCAGTAGATATAATTTATAGTAGTCTATCCAGTTTGACTTCAAGTATGCTTTTCAGTATCCAAACAAGGAAATTGACAGGAGGAATTCAAAAGGGTCTCCTACCAATATAGACCAGGACAAATTTAAGAACAGGTTTTGATTATATATACTCACTTATATAACGCATTTCTAAATTCAGGAGTCATGAAAAGCGTTTGTAGAAGGCTGTTCAAGTAGCACGTCATTGCTTGATTTACTAGCCCCACATAACCTAAAAATACAAGAAGAATGTGATGGAAAGAATGCAAAAAGATGGTAAATCATTTTAAGAGTTAAATCATTTGACAAGAAAACAATTTTGTAATAATGTTTATGAGAGAACTGCATCCAGCTGTTGTCATTTATTGTTATTTGCACTATAAAAATTGAGGGAATATTACAATTGCTCACTTCTGAGAGCAAGAGTAATACTTTACACAACAGAAATAATTTCCCTGAATGACACAAAACTATTTTAGTGATCATGAATAACGTTTCACAATAATAACTGATATTTAACATTGAATACTGCACCAATGGTGACATAGGTAACTGTAAATATTTTATTCGTTGATTTAAATATTTTACAGAAGAATCTAGAATTTGTTAAGAAACAACTGTGTACTAGCTTTCTTACTGCCTGATGTCAACTAAAAATATCCCACTTATAATGTAAATATGAGTTATATCTGCATTGGTTTGTACTATCCTCTGAGAACTATAAAAAAAATAAAATCTTTAAATTGCTCACGCACATATATCTTCTAAAACCTTCTCCCATAACAACCAATTAAAACAGCTACTAAAAATCAGTGTCATTTTTATTAGCTGAAAAGGTGAAAAGGGAATTCTTTACTTTTATTAATCTTAGTGTCATTTTCAGATTTTCTCCAAAATATACAGTATTAACAACAGTTGATAAGTAAGCAGCATATACTGAAGCATAGTATAATAAAGAAATGAAATATGCCTATTTATACTCTGAAACTCTTAGTAAGTATAAAAACAACCATCTCTGTTCCAGACTAGTAAAGAAAAGACAGCTACTCCATGCAAAACACAGGCATCTTTTATGAAAAGACTGAGTTAGACCGCGTGTATTTTATTTATTGCTCTGCTCTACACAGATCTTCTTTTCAGTTACATTAACTGAAAAAAGGCATGTGGCAGATAAACTTTCTTATCTCTCAAAACAATCTTGAACACATACGAATTGGTGTAATATGAATGTAGTCTTGGTGTCTGCTCAACAAATTTAGTATCAGGAGTTTGTCTCATTACTGAGCTATAACTTGCTGTCTCCTCCTGCCCCCCTGCGCAGCCAAGGCACCCAGCCAGCCTGCGGGGATCTGCCCTGGCACTTGTCTGAGGCAGAGCTGCGCTTCCCTTCCAGAGGTAGTCTCCGCTTGCTGGTGGGGAGCCAGGCAGTGGAGGACGAACCTCTTGGGGAATCATGGAGCAGGCAGAGAAACCGCAACCGGGGGCTACAGGAGGAAGACTTTAGTTAACGCGCGGAGTGCAGAGATTTGGCAACAGCCCCTCTGTAACAGAATACAAAGTACTCATTAAGCTCTGAGTGTACACACAGCTTGAGGTGAATAGTTTCTGATAATACAATCCTGACTACTCAAGTGGGGACACAGCAGTAGTTTAATACCGAAAAGGAGGGCCCCTGACAGAGAGTTTGAATTGCACTGTCACAAGAAAGAAAAGGATGGGATACTGCTATTCTGTTCCCAAAGTGATACAAGAATATTGTAGAAAACATGATGGAAAATGTAGTGGTGTTGTGGGTTTTTTAAAATAAATTGCAATTTATTTCGAAAATTTTTAAGTGCTGCTATTTGAAAATATGCTAAAATGATTACAAATTAACATTGCCTTTACAAGATAGAACACTATACCTGTCTCCGATTTGCTCAGGACTGAAGAATAAGAGTAGCTTTGACTGACATAGTCATTGGTACAGCCAACTGAGCCTTCTCGTGGAAGAGGGCCTATAAATCTGTCTTGCGCACTGTCATCTGTTGTACTGGACTCCTCCTAAAAACATAAATATACTGATTTTATGCAAAAATTAGACAACAAATTTTTACTGAAACACCTACAAGTTCTACTTCTTTCTCTAATTGCTAAGAAATCAATTTTGTTAGCATATCACACAAATTTTGCAAAATTGCAGATACACAGTCGCTTGAGTAACTTTAATTCTGCCCTCCAAATTCTCAAGCCTTGAGAAATTGTTCTTCACATTAGAGGAAGCAAATGCCCTTTAGAATACCGTGTAATCAAATACAGTACCATAATGCATACAACAAGCAAGTTGCAATTTAACATTTCCTGTGTCTCAAGTTTTCTGCACTGAAATACAGAATGAGATTTTTTTTTTTAGGTATAAAAATTACAATTCTATATTCTTTCAGAATCACTCTCAAATTCTGACCTTGTGCACAATTTAATTTGAACATGGGGTTTGGGTTGTTTTTCCCTCTTTTCAGATAATTAAGTCCACAACAAAGGCTAAGTAGGCCAGCATTGTGCTGACTTGAGAGCTGAGTAATAATCTTAATACATCATTAGCCTATCCAACCCCTGATTTAAATAAACTGCAACTGTACTTATCTTTCACTGCATCACATATTTGAGAAATAGGAAATTTCAGATATTGCGTTATGGCAGACATTTGCTTCTAGCAACACCGACAACTCCTTTTTTTTTTTTTTCATAAAGGTAAATTTGGAAGTAGGTAACTGCTGCTGATATAGGACTGCCGTTTCTGAGAATTCTGTCAGAGAGGCCTAATATTGCTTTCAAACACCCAGAGGAAAAGGATTAGGTATATGATTAAACCTGCATTGTTAAGACTTACCTCTAAATATGTCAAAGATTAATTAATTACATAACCTTAAAAAATTACTCACAGCAAAGCATTACAGAAATATTTGACAAGCATGAATAAAAACGACAGCATATCATTACTAATGGAATTGGTTCTACTCAGGAGAAACTTAGAAGTGTAAAATAATAGTCTAAAAGTCTGTTGAGAAGATTTCTGAAGAAGTTATCGTATGAAATATACACTCCAATTTTATTTCATTTTCTGATCTCACAAGAGCAATACACAGAACATACATCTCTGATCCCCAACACCACAGCTTATGTAGCTGACCAAAGATTTTACTTACCGGCATTATATGAGGCTGCTCACCATCTTTGTCTGTCAAATGCAGAAAGTTCTTCTTCCCTGGCTCAAAACCAGCATCAAGAATAGTTTTGTCACTGTTCTGATCTATTGGAGTCTGCTAAAAAAACACATCAAAAAAAAAAAAATCCAACACTTCTTTTTTTTAACAGATATACATGCAATTAACAGATTCCATCCAAGTACACTGTTTGAAGTAGCTTGTGACACAGTAAGATGAAATGAAAATAAATAATTATCCAGTAAAAACAAAATATACTCATCATTAATACTGAAAGAACTTGGGAATAGTATAAGAAAGTGTAAATTAAGTATCACAGGACAGTTTAATACTTAGAAATCGGTTAATCTATTCAGGAGTCAGGACACTGGTCTACAAGTTTCTTGCAGAACATCAAACCATCTAGAGTCCAGCAAGCACAAACATGTCCTGAAATAAACTAACGTCTATTTCTTAAGGAATCTTATGAAGTTTTCCAGGTGCATCTACAGAAATCATATTAACTAAAATCAACACTGATTTACAATAAAGTACAGAAGTGATAATAATCATAATTTTGTTTGTACTATAAATTCAAATAGGTATAAGAAACGTGGGAAGTCACCACACAGAATGCTTCTGTTGAGAAGAAAAGACTTCTTAAACAAGACCACAGGAAACAGGAGACTAATTATGGGTATTATTATTAAAAATACATTCTGATAATGAAAAATATTAGTACATCTGAATGATGTAATATGTTTCTCTTGTTTAATGACTAAATACACATATCAATTAAGAGCACATTTTGGGACTAAAATGCAGTTATAATACAAAATAAAATTCAGCCAAATCAAAATAGTTATGTAAATCTGCTGTGGTGCACCTACTACAAATTTTTACAGGAATTAAATGAGCACTACCCAATACAGAGAGTGCTTCTCTATAATGTGAAGATTTAAATGTTTGCTATCAAGAGGAAATAAAGACTACTGTTGCCATACCGTATCAGTCACATTATCTCCATTTCCCCACACTAAATCAAAAGTTCCATTCACGTAGCCCACTTTTGAAGCCACATCTTCAAACAGCCTTTTAAGTGGTGTGGAAGCTGGCAGGTTCAAGGTAACACGTTCATTCACTGTCTTGGAATTTGTGGTATCTTGTATTATACACAGCACCCTGGGTTCCTCTGCAGCACTTTCCACCTGAAATGACAGCAGGTAACAATTCATTAATAAATATAAGAACATTCTGGAGTTTAGTTGAAAAATCAACACAAGACTTCCCCAGTAAAATGCGGTATACTTCTACAACTTAAGAATCCTAAACTTGGACTTTACTTTTGAAAGCAGGCATAAGAAAATTAACAACCTTCCAGTTTTGGAAAACCTATGTAAAAAGAAGCTCCACAAGAAGGAATTTGGATGGGTGGATCACTGTGTAGAGAGAGAAACAGCTCAAGTTCTGCACAGAATTTCAGCCAGTAAGCAGATAGTAGACTACTATCAGTCAGGAACAGACTTTCAAATCATCACTTCAAGCTCATATTTTGCTTTGACACGATCATAAATCCTGCTGAGGTAGAAATATACCTTTTTTTAATTTTTAGGAATGCAACCCAGAAGATCTGCATGCTTCCAAACAATCTTGGAAGCTGACCATTAAACAAAGTTTCATAATCAAGCCACCAACTTTCTTCTACTATATCCACTGCTGCATGAGCCACAAGAGAAATTCTTCTACCTGAACAGAGTAAGGAAATTAACATTGCCAAATGGCTACTAGGCAAAGTAAAGCAATTTTAAACAGCAACTTCAATACATCTGAAATCAGAAAAGTAACAATCTTGAATGAAGGTGGCAATGGAATAGTGATAAAATTTTATGGACCCAGGTAAGCCAAAAAAATAGCATTTTACCAACACTTTCAAACACTGAAAGCCCAGGAAGTCAAAGATCTAAGCACAATCAATTAATTCTCTCAATTATCCAAAGTTGTAGAATGATCAGGAATAACTAATATTTAAATATAGATCACACAAGACAACATCAGGTCAATAAACGGACTAATTAGTCCCCAAGGACTCAGCCTTTTCAACTTGTAACACACAGAAAGCATTAGTAATGCATATCAGAGCACCCAAATCTCAGTCCGTGGCTAAAGGGCACACCGTCCAACAAGGAAAAAAGATACATGCAAGTCCTATCATGATTTTCAGCAGATAAAAGCATTAATAAATAGCAAGAACTGTGTTCATGCTACAACTGTCAGCCGTGTCATAAGCCCCTTACAGAGAATAAAGAACTACAAAGAAGATCTAAACAACTTCAGCATCCCTTCTATTTCTACAAAACCAGCCTCACAACACAGATGACCACCACCAAAGTGGTACAGTCCCTCATGAGAGTTCTTACATCACCGAACCTTTTAAAAAGGAACAGAAATATTTTAGCTCATGCTGCATCCCTTCTTTTTACAAAATTTCGAGATCAGCTGACAGTCTTCACACAACTATAAAATAAAATGTTAGCTGACTGCAGCGTCTATTCCTATCATCATCAGAAAAAAAGTTGTCAGAGCAAATAACCTCCCCCCCAACCCCTCAATCTGTATTATGTTAGCTTCCTTTCAACTGTGATTTTTCTTAAGACTTAAAAGTCCAATTTCTCTAAGCATATCAAATGTAATGTCCTGTGTGGAAATCTTCATTAACTGCATGCTCAAAAAGATAAAAGGCACCATTTCCAGCAAATCTGCAACACTTCCTCTTCATACATCTAGCCTTTACTGGAGATTTCTAGGTTTATTAACCACTTTCCAAGAAGACGGACAAAACTATTCCTGAAACATTAACCACACATTAAGAAGCAAACACAATTTATAAGTCAAAGTGATTTTGACATTATATCCTCGCTTTCATCTGCAGCACCCACAGAGACACACAGGGCTGTACCTGAGTAGACTAAAATTAAATTTCACCAGTGATTACTTCTGGGTTCTTTCCCTTAAATTTCCCAGCACAGCTTTCCTTTGGCTAAACAACATGCATGCAATTTGTCTCTTTCATTGCATGGCTGCAAAAGCCTGTGGCCCAGTTCAGTGGTCTACTTTCTTGATTCTTCTGGAGAAGATGAGCAGCAGCTAAAACCCAAACTCATAAGATCAACCTACAATGATGACCCAGAGGCCCCAACAACGGTAGAGGATTGCTCTGGGTGGAAGCCCACCCTCCTCTATAGAACAGCACAGAGAGGTTAAGAGGCATTTGCTACAGCTTCACCTAGGAAGTTAAGTAAGTTAACTCAGATTTAATGATTCCCACTGACCCTACAACTTGACCTGCTACTGTATATGAGCATGTCAGGAATGGAAGTTCTCCACTGGAGACTCAATTTCTTGTTGTCCTACTGCCTTTACATAACCAACACCTTAACTCCCCTCCTCTCTGCAGAAGATACCTATAAATTCAACTCCTCCTACTCACGCTTTCTCCACTACCCTTGATAGTGGATCAGTTGTGATTTATAGTGGAGTTGCTACTGAAAATAATGAGACACACAGTATCTGACGGATGCAAATAACACGAAGCAAACAAATTATAGAAGATTACAGAAGATTTGCTGGTTGGGTTGCTGGATGTTCCACGTCAGACAAATCCTCTCTTCCTTGTTCAGAGATGTAATTCTGACAGACTGAACCGGTTTAACTCAGGGTTAGTATAGCAAAGGGTATTAAGCCATCATTCGCAGTGCCTCTGCTTCAAGTTGTTCACAGTAAATAGATAAAGCAAAAATAACCTCAGTCCAACTCTATTCATGACAAGCATTCACACACACCATCTGAACTATCAGAGTGCAATGCAAACATCATCTACTTTACTACAAAAATAGCGTAAGAGGCAATACTGGCCAGTGATAGGCCTCTAACTATTTTGACAGGCTGTTATCAAATTGAGTCCACAAAGTAAACACAAAACTTAATTTTAATCATTATATAATCTGATATATTACAACAGTACACAGCTCCATTTTTTTTTATGCAAAGCTACAGAGGGCCAAAAATGCAATCACCAGTGTAAAAGCATATAAAAACATACTCAATTTGAAGCATCTACTGTTAAGACTACATTTAATGCATACATAATCTTTGTATTCAAGAACATGCACAAAAAAATTCAACAGCTCATGCTCACGCTAAGAAATAAACAAAAGCCACAGACAGCATCATGCTGTTACTATGTATCTTGGATATCATTTTATAAAGTTGATTTCATCTGTCTACCTGTGAAAATTTCTTCTTCATTTCAGCAAAGATACTTTGTCTGCAACTCCAAAACATATCCTACAGTATATAAAAACAAAATTAACAAGTCATGTCATTACAACAGTAAATTGACTTTTTTTTTTGCCATAAAGTCAGTTTTATACTATAAGTAAAAGATTATTAGTGTTCCAAACCACCATTCACAGAGTAACTTTAAAAGGAATATCCTCCAAATATTGTAACAAGTTCTCTATTAACATGAAGTTCAGTGCATACTATTTTAACATTTAAATTATCATAGGAGTAGTGTTACATAAAATGTTAGTTAAGCTGTAATGACAGACTACATTTCATAAAGTAAAAAAGAGTGGATAAGAAAATGTAAACAAAAAATTCAGGATATAAATTCATACTAACACATTCCTTCATTATATTAAAAAAGTCCTCCAGATACAGGCAAACGTTTTACCTCAAATGGCTCAAGTGCAAGATCAGCATATAACCCTGTAATTCAGTTTATTATTGCATTTAGAAATAATGAAATTATCCAGTTGCATGTGAAAATGTTCCTTCATGCAAGAATTCTTTCCTGTAGGGAAGTTTTTATTAATATGAACCCATTTTGAAGTATTCAGCTGAAGGTAATAAAGATGAAGTTACTGACTTTTCTTATTCCTAACACTCTTAAAGAAAGCCTGCCTTAGTATCTCTGTTGTACCATCAAAAAGGTATCGATAAACATTACCTGTACACAAAACTGTTTTCTGACTATGGACAAACATCAAATTAACTAGTTTCTGATTCTGACGCATTGCACTCTGTATTTTTCCAGAAAGGAAAAACAGGAAGTAAGAAAGAAAATGCTAATAACATCATTGCTCTTTTCCAAATTTCTTCAACTGCGCCCTCAGTCAAGATTATCAAAACATAAAATACTGACATAATCTATACTGACGTGCCCTATTTGCCCCACCAAATGACTTACAAAAATAGCACACATTAGACCACTGCATTTAACTTCTCAGCAGGATGACACATAAGGCAAGACTTCTTTCTTTGCATACAGAGAACCGAAGTTCCAGTTTTTAAGTTTTAATAATCCAAGATTAGTAATTGTATCTAGCAATTGTTTTCTTTACACAGTCTGTCATTTCAGATTTGACAGAGGTTTTAAAAATAAGAAGAAACAAACCAGAAAACCACCATAATTTAAATGTTTTGTTAATTACTAGCTATACCTGCTCTCAGTTGAAAGTTACATACATTTTGCTAAAGTGACTTAATAGTCCCCAAAACATAATTTTGAAACTGCTCATTTATAATATTACGATCAACATAAATATATTGTCCTATTCTGAAGACTTAAGTCTTTNGACAGTGTCAAATGCCTTGCACAAGTCCAAGTAGATGACATCAGTCGATCAAGAAGAAACAAACCAGAAAACCACCATAATTTAAATGTTTTGTTAATTACTAGCTTTACCTGCTCTCAGTTGAAAGTTACATACATTTTGCTAAAGTGACTTAATAGTCCCCAAAACATAATTTTGAAACTGCTCATTTATAATATTACGATCAACATAAGTATATTGTCCTATTCTGAAGACTTAAGTCTTCCAATTTTCCTCCTAATCCATGCCTCCAAAAAGCCCTTACTTTAGTCTGAATTCCTTCTCTCCAGAGACAGGCAAGTTAAGTCCAGTATAAACAGGGGAATGTGTAATTTTCTAGTGTGCTATTTTACTTGATGTATGCAGTGGAGGGTGGAAGGGGAGGACAGGCTCCAGACATCACCTGAACTGGACACAAATATCTACAGGTTGCTTCTTTTATACGAATGCTCTTACGCTGGGTTCTCAGCTCTCAATTTCTCAGAAAAGGACTGCTGGAAGATTTTGAAGAGTTATTTCACTCTAAACAAATTCTGAATGGCAAAAGTCGATTTTCAATATTCCACCTAACAAATCAAACAAATCAAATTTACAAATTATACTGTTTATATAATGTTCAGGAATTTTAGAAGTAAATAAAATTTAAATTAAATTGTAATTTCAAATGTTAACCTTTTAAAGATATTGAAACACTGATACTTTCATTCCAAGTCACTCCATCTTTTACACTCTTCCATTTCTAGAAAGGAGATGACGTTCCCAAACCTGCAGGTAGAAAATTTCTGACTATATATTAGTCTGGACTTGAAGAAGACTCTTTATAATATAAACATGCAATCAACACACAGGTCTGACATGGGTGGACATTCTAGAGCACCATTCCACATAAGCATTCACCCCACTTACCTTTCTAAAAAAATATTTCATCTTTTTTATATGAAAGATCTGCATCTGTAAGTTGCAGAGCATAGAGCATATTGTAGCACTGAAGTAATTCAAGCTGTAATGCTGTATATACTAACAAAGGAAGCATTGTTTTTAGTGCCATCTGCAAGACTGAGACATTAGCTTTGACCATATAGGTTCTGTATTTGTTGAAAATAGAGGAAGAAAAAAAATTTACAGTGTTACTAGATCTGTCAAAACAATATTCAAATGCAAAACTGTAATGGTTTTAACACTGCATTTAGATGTGGCCTCCTATTCTTCAGCTTTGAACCTCTGAGTTAACTGAAATTCTATAGCAGCATTTTACTAACCTTATGAGGACAAACCAATACAAACGCATTTTATTTTTCAAATGACAGAAGATTCTCCCAAGACTAACTCCTGCTTCAGTTCTTTTATAGAATTATTTCCAGAGATTAAAAGCGAAACCTAAAGCTAACCTAAAGCTAACCTGAAACTTCATGTAGATTCTACCCAAGGTATCCAAATTCCAGTATTTCCAACAGGCAAAACTATTGACAGCATGAATCAGTAAGTAAAATCACACGTATCAGTACAAGAGTTTAAATAACAGATGTGTGAAGTTTGACTGCCAAGTAAAGTTAATGGCCTATTGAGATTTAAAACGATCACCAGTAGAGAAGTTCCTACATGTCCACACCCTATAAATAATTCTCAAAATCACTGCAATACAGAGGAAAGACAAAGAGATCAGTAGCAAGTAGCAATGACAGACATCATGCTTACATTCACAACATGACTTGGATGATTAAGCCTAAAACAGCAATTCTCAAACTTCATGTAGCTTCAGCAATTTAAGACTACCATATGAAATGCACACAAGTGACTACTGCCTATTACATTACTGCTGGTCAAACTTTGGGGTCTATGTTCCAGGTTTGTATAACCTATTGGGTGTGCATTTCCAGCAATTAGAACTATAAAGTGAGATTTGGTAGCTTCAATCACAAAAAAGTAGCCTACACACATATCTTCTGAAGTATCATTGCATGGGAACACTCAGACATTAATTGCAGTTCAACTGAACAGAAGTTTGTTTCAACTCTTTCTCAGTGATGACAAATGCCAATTGCTATCAAAGCAGCTCCTTGAGAAACCACAACCATATTTCAGGAATTCCTTCACCTATTCCAAGAGGTCCAACCCATTAAACACCACACTGGATACATGCTGACAGCACTGCATTCTGCACAAAACATAAAGGCCAAAGACCTTTCAAATATACCACAGGTAAGGGGAGAATAACCAGGGAGTTACTCCACTCTAAAACCTCTCTCCACCCTGTGCATTTTGAACTGTGGACTTCAGACAGTCCTTACACCCCACAACTCCCTTCTGCCCCCAACCAGGCTAGTCACGCTTCATGCTTTTCCCAGCCCAACAAAGTTCTTTTTCAAAGGCCAGCTTCCCCGAAACAGACAGGTGAGCAGGTCAGTCCCCTGGAAAGTAAAAAAAAGGACAATAAAGGTCCTCAGAATGAGTGAAGCATTAAGCAGGTGGTCTCCATCACTTTGGACACTGCTGTCGTTACTCATCTACTGAAGAAAAGAGAAATTGGACACACATTGGGTGTTATTTTAGAGGACAGAAGCAACTTCTTTTCAAAAGGCAGCTTACTAGACTAATTCTCTCACAGCATTGTGAGTTGTCACCAACACAGGTGTCTCACTGCAGCCTAGTTTGAGTTAATGAGGTAACAGTGCACTCAGAATTCTGTTACAAATGCCTGAACTAAAACACAGTTTACAAAGAAGTATTTTATAGTACACTTGTGGCAAACAATACACTTTTTCTAAACACTGATCCCAGGAGGTCTCAATAAACAGAATCATTTTGAGCTGTTGTCTTTGATATATCTTGTGTTGGAACTCTTCCCGAGGCAAAATAATTCTGAACAACCTTTAGACACAATCATTTAATTTTGAATCTGACTGACTTTGTGGTATCAGGTTTGAGAGCACTTGAATAACATACTTTATCCTCAACTTCATATTCTTCATTACACCTGGAGAGACTTTAGGCAGAATCCAACAACTCTGCTTTGAAGCTAGTGAAACTAAACAGAGGTTTTCTGTCCCATTACTAGTGAGGAAAAAAATACTTCACGCCAAGCCTAAAATACCACCCACATTAAAGAATATATACCCTGATTCTGACCATTTGCTTAATTATTGAAACTTTGCCCCCTCCTTTTTTTTTCTCCCTGGGATGGGATATCAAGGATTCACAAGACTTAGGGAAGCCCTTTCAGTCTATCCTCTTGACTAGGAACAAGACTGGAAAATAGGAAGGAAACTACCAAAAAGGGTGTGTACTGGGTCAGGCTGTAGTAGAGGTAATTTTCTTCACAGAAGCCCCTAAGATGCTGTGTTTTAGACTTGTGACTGAAAAAATGCTGGTAACACAATAACGTTTTAGCTCTCGCTGAACAGTGCACAGCATCAAGGCCTCCAATTCTTACTCTGCCACCCCAGTGAATAGACTGGGGGGTGCACAAGAGACTGGGAGGGGACACAACCAGGCAGATGACCCAAACTAACCAAAGAGATATTCCGTGCCATATAATGCCATGCTCAGCAACAAAAGGAAAAGAGGGGGTTTAGTTAGGTTCCATCTTTGCTTGGGAATTGGCTGGGCGTTGGTGTACCCTTAGGACATAGTGAGTCTTGCCACCCCTTGTTTTGTTTTGTTTCCCCCCCCCCCTTATTCTTCCACTTCTCCTTCACTTATTAAACAATTTTATCTTGACCCCCAATTTTCTTACTTTTACTCTTCCCTTCCTCTGTCCCACTGGGGACAGGAAGTGAGCAAGTGGCTGCATGCTGCTTAGCTGCCTACCAGGGCTAACACACAACAGGGTGATTTAAAAAAAATAATTTTGAAAGTGGTATCATTATTGTTTTAATTTGGCATAACTGAAATGTGGCTTTATTTTTTGTTTGTGTTCTTCTCCTCATTTCTTATCAACTTTTAATACACGTTCACCTCTGCTGGATTACAAAGATTTCAAACAACTTACCCATCTCCAAAATTACACTTAGAGACACTTCAAAGACAGTGCAAGGAAAGTAGAGTCAAAAATTGACAAAATATTTCAGAAATATTGTCAGCAGAGTAGAAATCCGAGACTGTAAGAAAACTACATACAGGCTAGTCCAATTATGCCCTCCGTTACAAAGCCTGAACTCCAGTTTTAACCTTGTGAACTCCAATCTATTTCAGTTTACACGAACTGCTTCACTGTTTCACTTAAACACATCTGCAGCATTATGTCCTTGGTTTTGCTAACTGCTACAATCTACAGCATTTAGCTATGCTTTCCTCTCATAGTATTTGATATACTTTAACAGAATGAAATTGATGCCTGAATGAGATACCACATTAAGACTACTGCAACCAAAAAATAATTATGATACCCTTATACAATAATATGAACACACCCATCTATTCTGGAAGCTCAACACATAACACTGATGAATTTACAGTGCAATAGAAACAATTCATACATACAGGGCAGCCTGAAAACTTCGAACACAGCAATGCTTCAGTTATACAAGCAGTTAAAGCTTGAAAAGCTGCAACTGCTGCCAGAAGCAGCAGTCTTGCTCCCACCTGCTTATTTCCACCCCCACACTGTCCCCTTTCTTGCGCTGGTGCAAATGGTCATGCCGCTACATGTTGAGCAGGCTCAGATAGCTAATCCTTCTTAAAATTAATCATTTCTGGTTGGTTTTTCAGTGGGTTAGCTTTAACCTGAGTCCGCCCTCTAGCTTCTCAACAGAATCCTTAACTCTCCTGAAAAAGGACCAAGTGATATAATGGTACCAGCAGAAAAGTAGTAATATTTTAAATGCATGTATTATATGTAGTAGTACTTAAATTACTTAATGCCAACATCACCTAGATGTACTGCAACTTTCTTTGGTACCCTGAAAGATTAAAATTACACCCTCGATCCTTAGGTATGAGTCTCTGTAAATGTCAGTACTGCTCACGGGACAAGAGGAGTAACTCCCTTTCTATCTTGAAGGGCCTAGAAGAGCAAAGTGTCATTACTGCAGCAATCCTATTGCTTTTGCCTTCACCCCATGTTCTCCCTGTTTCCCAGCCTGGTGTAGATACAGGACAACTGCTGGAGATCATGGAAGAAGGCTGAGGCCATACTGAGACTAATGGCCCTGGCTAAGTGAACCATAAGAATGCTTTCCTATAGTGGTTGACCCAATGCAGAAAGGAGGAGAAGAGGTACAAAATATTCCATAGCAGGGCCTCTGTGATCTTGTTCTTTTTGGAGAAAGGGGTACATGTTTTACTCTCTTCTCTGCCTCACATAGATCATCTATTCATTTCTTGTTTTCAAAGACCACATCCTCAAAAATGCTACTATAGCAACAAAATTTTAATTAAAAAAAAAATTAAGAAAAGTGTTTGCTGCCTCACTGAAACAGAGTTGCATACTGGCTGTTAACTGTCACTCCCGTAAAATGCATATGGACGAATTATTTTTATACTACATACACACTTCAAAGTCTAATACTTCCGATTTTCTAAACATGTCCAAAAATAACGCTATACCTCAGAAATAAAGAGTATGTTATACAGCTAGCGTTCACCTTTGAGAGTTTGTTCCTACTATTGTGGATTACTGGGTCATTTGTAAAAAGCATTTATAAGAGAATAAAAATGACAACCAGAAAAAGTCGGTATGGGGCCAGAGATAAGTACCTGTATCCAGGGTGTTCAAAAGACAATAGAAAATGAGATGGCAGGGGGAACGTGTCTGGGGACAACTGAACTAGACATCAAAACATTTACTTTTCAGTTTTACAGAGGCTATTTTCCATCTAAGTTCTGTATTTTAAAATATTTAAATATGTCTCACTTAAGAGTGTCTTGAAGAACCAGTCTGCTTACGCTTATCTTCTAATGGTCTTTTAAATATGGTAAATTAAGGTGGTTCAAGATTAATTACTTCCCTTAAAAAAAATAATCAAACATAGCAACTGTCAATAACGAAAGAGTATAAATATTTCCTGGTGATGCCTACAGATCACATAAGAACTCTAACAAAGTTTCCTGTTATTAAATTAAGGGGTAACAAAGAATACATCCACAGTAGTAATAGACTGAGTTTTAAAATCTAAATAGTTTTCTCTTAACCGTTGGACATTTTGAGTATTTCACTCTCTTATTCTTAAAGGTTACAATTTCAACTGATTGTATTTTCTTTCATCCTATAACCCTGAATTGTTTAATTTCCAAAGGTTTTTGTAACTAGACTGAAATAATTGTGAGAATTAAATGTAAACAAAGTTCTATATATTTGCAAACTATCTGCAGCCTCTATATATTCATTACAGTACAAACTTTACATTCAGATCTAAAACAGATCATTTTTATATGGTTTCCTTTTGTTTGTATCTTGTCTCCACCTTCTTAATCACCATGCTCCTTGTTTTTCCTTCAAAAAAAAATATCTGAGAAAAGGAGATGCAAGAACATCATGAGATACTTATTAGACATTTATATATAAACCTATAATCACATCATTTGTTTCCTTACGAGTCACGGAAGCAGTAGATGTGTTTTCACACTTGCCCTCCACTCCTGGAAGTACAGAACTACCATGAACTTCACTGAAACATTTTCCTATGCTGCTTAAAGGACTTTCTGCTGGATTGTTACCAATGCAATGTTAGCGTAAAAACAAATTAGAGTCTAAGCAAAAATAATAGTAAGTTTTCTCTTTTTGGACAATTTTGAAATGAAGGCTTACTTCACTACAAAATCACTGAGACAGGTATGCTAAAAAATTAATTTTTGTACAGTTTAGAGATTAAAAGGGGTATTTTTTAACTCTTTAATAATTCTCTAATTTTAAACTGTCCACCTGCTGCTGGAGAAGGATAAAGAGAAGCTGAATAGTAAGGTGGGTCAGCAGGGGTTCTTTGTGTAGTTCTCTAGCAATATCGCACAGAATGAACAACTAAGAAGCCTAGGCATAAACTCTATATGCTACCACTACCGCAAAAGGCTCCAGGGAGAACACAGAACTCTGAAGCACAATGTCTCCATAGAAGGTATAGATATGACAACGTATATATGAGGAAGGACCTAGATGATTTTTCCACAGGATGAAAAATATTTTGTTTACAAAAAACAGGTACTACTTTAAGTTGTTATATCTGCTATATTTTTCTTTACCTTCAGTCATTGTTACTGATCTCAACACAATACCTATACAAATCAATAAACATACCTGCCTTCCACTCCTTAAGCTTCTGCAGTACACTGCCAGAATTCTTCAAAAAATGCTACTTATATCTGTTTTCAGACACTCTTTACACTGAAAACTTTCATAGTGTATCAAGTATATTTCTCACACAGGTTCAAAATTAGAGCATTCACCAATCCTATGGAATTCATGCATAATGAATGTTACTTAAAAGACTTTCATCATGTCTGATTATTGAGAAGATATACCTGAAATGCAGCATGATAATCAGTTCTAAGCTATTCACAGAACTGCCAATCTAAAAATAATCTGTTGTCATTTTTCAGAAGCACGTAAAGTATCCTTGTGGTCACAGTCTCAAAGATTAAATTGAATCAAGTAATTTTTACCAATTTTACCCCTTAACTTTTTAGAACATGGCCAACATGTCCTTTTTAGAAGTTATTTCATCTGCCAACGCTATGCAAGACCAGTTGTTCATTGCAAGCCAAACATGGCAAAAACCAAAGAAAATACTAAACACTTCACAGTGGCTGAAACGGTAATCAAGTTGGTTATCATTTCATCAGAAGTTTACAAAAAAGTGTAAAGACTTACTAGTATTTTCAATTATCAGTTCTTTAGTAGCTAGTGGCATTGTTTTGAGAGAAAAACAAAACAAAACAATGAAACAAAAAACTAGATAGGCAGCTTACCTGAAGGTATACCATATTAATTCTCAAAGAGATAGTGTAAAATATCAGCTTCAAGTATTCACAAAAGGAATGAAAAACTTTCAAACTGAATTAAAAGGCTGAATATGTGTATGTATCTCAATCAGCCAATTTCCTAGAGACAAAACTTTCACACTTAGTTTCTTACATAAACCCCAATATATTTTCAAATACAACAGAAAGAGCAGAGTTATGACCGGATATATGAACATCTGTACATATTTTAGTGCATTACAGTATCAATCATAATGTACTGGGGAAAAGGTTTAAAATAATACCTTTCACACCACCCAAGTTTAATTCTGACAGGACTAAAACAAGTAAGTCAAAGGTGACACAAAGTCAATGTATGGGTCTATTTCAGTAAGTGTCCACAAGTTTAAACCTCATATCAATAAAGTCTATCAGAAAAAGGAAGTTGGATAATAATGATTTTCATCAGTATTTGTGTGGTAGGACAATTCATATTTTGAAACTATGATGCAAGGCCGCATTGATCTAAATCCACAGATACTTAGGTTTTAAAAACAACGGTAATTAGAATTAGTGGAATTTATTTATTTTACAATGGCAACAAACAAAGCACTAGAAACTCTTTTGTTGTATACTGAAATCCTGAGCTCAAGAAAGACAGTGCAGAACATAACGTTGGCAGATCCTTAAAGTATTCTCTGCCTCCAGAAAACTATTTTACAGCTTAGGAAAAAGTTCATTATTAGTTTGAGAAACAGTGTGTAGCTGCACAAAAAAAGTAAGGTTTATAGTACTGTTCTCATTTGATTTAGAAACTTTAACCACCAGAGAAAACTACATTTCTTGTTTGTAGTGATGTTCAAAATATATTACCGCAAGAAAAAAATATCATTAAAGTGATGTGTTATTTAGTTGTCAGATTATTCTACTGAGTAGTAACTTCAGCTAGCAGCATTTAAAGACTGAGGTCCCAGTACCAAGTGCTACCTAGGAGATAGCTGGTACCTCTTAGAAAAAAAAAATAAAATTCATCAGATGACCTCAAGCTGCTATTAGATAATTACCCTGATCACCTTCCTCATACTACAGATTAAATACCCAGATGTATATAGCATGGCAAACTAAACCGTGACTGAGAAGCCCCGTGGCTGAGCTAAGGGAGGGAAAGATTCTCTCTCTACTCATTCTATCCTCATGCCTCTTTCACCAAACTAAATTACTACCTCAGTATCATTCAGACAGTGTCTGCTTCCAAGGAACACATGACATCGTGGAACTGTGTGGATTTTCTGTTTGTTTCCTAAATTTGATTTCCAGACTATCTGCTCAGTCAATGAAGTAGTCAGTTTCTCCATTTGTCACAATCATACCTTTACGTTTTACAACGGAGCACACCAGAAGGAAAGCAGGAAAAACTGATAAATTACACAAGCTAAACTGCTTATAGAATATCTTAATACAGAGGAACGAAAGAACAAGGACGTCATCAGCATTGAAAATAACAGCATCCCTTTACTAAACAGAATTGCAAAATATCTTAATCAGATTCCTGCTCTTCTAACGAAGAAATTAGAGCGATACCCATCAAGAAACATTTCTTATTTGTTCAATGCAGAAGATTAAAATGGATTCATTAGTGTAGGGATGAAAAGACTCACATTAGATAGCTAAGAGAGAACTCGCACTACCTTCTTTGATTTAATGGTAGCAAGCACAAAGCATATATATATTTATTCTGACAGGTGTACTTTGTATAGTTCATGCTGGAACATGTTGAGAAATTAACTGCACAGCAGTTATTTAATTAGTAGCACAGACACTTCAAAAACCTCATAGCAGAACATACTTTTTATATTCTGACCGATTCTGGGCAATATTCACGAAGTTCTGATACATCTTGATTTCAAGAAAAGTCTTAGTGAAGTTCATTTACATTACCAGTACACAAACACACGCATCTAATTTTCTCATCAACTGTGTTGATTAGAATATTTTATTATTCTCTATTTAAGGTAGATTTACCCAAAATAAGTTTCAGGTCTACTTTTCCTCTCAGAAACACCGAAAGCCATAGAAGTGTTTTCCCTTCTAACAGCACCATTTTCTACTTATTTCCATTATGATCTTATTTACACTATTCCCCCTCTCTCCAGGTCTGGGGTTACTGTTTCACTAGACTAATGGAAGGAAAATTGACACCTAATAACAAAGCAATTTTTAAAGAACATGCTTAGCATTTACTACCAGGGTGCAGTAATGTCCTCCATGTTACTCAATGCCTTCTGTTTTATTGGATATAAAAGAAGATTAAATTGAATGACTTATCTTTCAGATGAAGAGAGAAAATGAATTGAGGACTAGAAGGAAAAGGAACATGGACCAGCTCACACTGAATCCCAGACCTAGCAAATAGGGGTTCTCATTGCCCCCACCACAAGGAATTATTGGTTACACAATTATAGAAACATTGGGAAAGCATTAGGCAGAGGTAGGGATGCAAGAATTAATTTACTAAATGCCTGTATAACTTGGGCAAAAATCTTAACATAAAAAGAAATCCCAACACTGGATTATTAGAAACTGCTTTAATACATCTGTTCCAAATGAAAAAGAACTTTATGCCAAAGTTATGAGCAAGAGAAAATAACAAGGCCCTGATTACCTGTACTTTAGGGATGCAGCTGAACCTATGCAATGTCCAAAAGAAAAATTTTCATGAGACTAATAAAATATATTCTAAGTGCAGCAGTGAAGCTACTAGTATTTTGTATCCATGAAAACATGCTCTTATTCCTTGCAAAAGCTTATGAAAAAATCCATGCAATATACTTTACAACCAGCCATCTGAGCTCCTGTTAGCATACACAGATACAAACACACATACAAACACAAACTGAGGACTTATAAACAACCTATCTTTTCATTCTTAAAACAGAGGCTGTTAATGTTACAGATACATCCTACTACCATATCTACCATGGCATCACGTATGCTGGTAGACAAGAATCAAACTCCTTTTTCCATCCACTCCTTTAGACGATTAGTCATTCCCCAGATCGGCCTAAAGCAAACAACATGACATTTCTTCTTGCTCTTTTACACTGGAATGCAAAGGAAAAATATGGTTTTGTACTCATCTTTAGCAGTCACTGGTTCACAATCCAGTTTAATCTTTGAAACAGCACAAGATAATGAGCTATACAAGTGAGGGCTATACAAGCTATACTCAGCTCATTGGGAAGAGACAAAAAACCACAAACTGTAATCCTTTATCCACCCCTAAAGGGCAGAACTGAAACTCTAAATGATCTGCTTTGCCTCCGGCTGCTGATAAAGACATAATAGGGATATTTAGGAGAAAGCTGTTGAGAACTCAGAGACCTAGAGAATTCTGTTTACCCATAACTCAGTGTTTTCTGCAATGAGACTGTTAATGAATCTCAGAAGGACTTAATGTGAATGCTGTAGCATAAGATTTGTAAAACTTCTTATCACTAAAATAACTGAATATACTGAAAAACATTGGAAAAGCTGAAGATAAACTTCTATTACAACATGTATATATAACCAGATAGACTTAACACAAATAGTTAATCTATTTTCCTCTTCAATTTGTTTTTTCTTATATTCTGTTCAGTTTCGTTTACTTAAAAAAACACATGGGGCACAATAAAGAACTTGAGAACACTTCCTGAGAAAAACCAACTTGCAATATACAAAGTTTATAGGTTTCACGCTGTATGTTCAAGACATTCAAATCTACAACATGTATTCATCTTCCTTTACCCATGCTTCCCCTCCCTACAGATAAAAGTGCATTCAAAATCCTAGTCCAATGAGTCAGTTAAAAATACACATCTGAATCATATGTATATTCTGAATACAACTTTAAAGCCAACAGGGATACTATTAATACATATAACTAAAGAAACAGCCTCAGCTAGCTGCTTTTATTAATCACCTTGTCTGTTCCAGTTAACTACAACTAATGCCACAAGGTTTCTCCTGCCAGTTTCCTTTATTGCTACGTTTGTTTTTAAAATGAAATATTTAAGTATACTAGATACTATCTTCTACCCTTGGTCTTGTGTTTTTGGAGATTTATTTTTTTTTAAAGGAAATATTTAACCATACTAGCTACTAGACTCCATCCCTTGTTTGAAGTTTCTAGAGATTTCTCTTTCCTGTAAAAAGACTTGACACAGTCTTTCAAACCTTAGGATTTTAAGAAAGCAAACAGGAGGTAAAGTTTACCTTTGTCCTACATACATCCTGTACTTACCCATACAATTGTACGCACAAAAAATTTGCTTCTAAAATCCCGATTGGCATTTGTTTCACAGTCCTGCTCAAGGATACTATTTAAGGATCATCACCTCTTTTTGCTAAACTCTACAAAATTTAAGTCCTTGCCTCACAAAGAATATAGGATGGAAGAGGCAGATGTAACAAGCCACTGACATTTGACAAAAAACCAACAGGAAAGATTTGAGTAATTTATCAGAATAGTAGAACTGTCAGAAAAGTTGGCTGAATACGTAAGCATACCAGCTCATGAAATGAAGCTTCTGCTAATACTACTCTACAAATAACTGTTTCCAACATTTCACGCCATCTCTCGAAGACTCCTTCCCCTGAACAGTATCGCTCTTACTTGACACGTGTCATTTGCCTATCGCGGCAGGACAGAGGCTTAGCCTTCCTCTTTCACGCAGGCTCTTATCTTTAGCCTACGGCCAAACCCAAGCCTTCTCCCTTCTTCCTGCAGCAGAGAAGAGACGAGGCGCCCACAAGAAAAAAAACTCAATCCACTGCTGAGCCGGGCCACATTTTCTCCGGCACCCACCGCAGGCACTACCGCCCGTTTTCTGCGGCGCTTCAGACGGGCGCCGGGGAGGCACAGAGCCGCCCCACAAATTCGGCCGCGATCCCCCCCCCCCCNGCCTCGCCGCCGGGGCCTGCTCTCTCCTCTGGCCCCTCAGCTCGCAGCCCTCACCCGCAGCCTCCGCCCCCCGCCCCGCAGGCGGACTGCCCTCCCGCAGGCGGACTGCCCTCCCGCAGGCGGACTGCCCTCCCGCAGGCGGACTGCCCTCCCGCAGGGGGGCTGCCCGCCCGCAGGCGGACTGCCCTCC
>VUYV01000053.1:3020664-3124521 GCA_008711295.1 Anarhynchus alexandrinus
CCCCCGCACAGCACCATTAACCCCCGGCCCGGCCCCCCCACCGGGCCAAGGGCTGCCCGTCCCCCTCACAAAGACGGGCCCTCCCTCCCGCCGGGCCTCGCACCGAGACAGCGAAGCCGAGCCAGGCCGGGCCTCCTCTGCCCCCCCTCCTCGGCCGGCCCCGCCACCGCGGGCCTCCCGCACGCCGCAGGGGCCACCGCCGCCTCCCCCTGCGGCGCCCGGCCCCCTACTCCCCCCGGCTCCGCCTCACCTCTTTGGGGACGAGCTGATTCTCCTCGCTGGGCACCATGGCCGGTGGCGCGGCGCTGGGCCCGCAGCAGGCTGAGCTGAGCGTCGTCGTCGTCGTCAGCAGCGGGAGGCGGGGGGACGCCCGCGGCTCATCCTCCTCCTCCTCCGCTGCCACCGCCCCAGCCGGCGAGGGCAGCGCCACAGCGCCCGCCCCCTCCACCGCCGCCAATCAATGGGGAAAATGGCCGCCGGCGCCGCTCTCGCGAGAACCCGCCCGCCCGACCCGGCTCGGCCCCGCGGCGCCGGGGCGCGTCTTGCAGCCCGCCGCCGGGTTCGCCTTCGCCCCGGTGGCGCTGCCGGCAGGCTGGCCCAGCCGAGGTGCGCAGTTGTGGACTAAGTACGAGGAGCGGTGTGCGAGCCGCAGCGTGTAACGCCCCGCAGGCGGCCAGAGCGGCTGTAAATGGTGCTTGGCTGTCGCCATCCCCCCCCTCACGTTACCCCGCTCCTGAGAGCGGCGGCGGGAAGCGCCGTCCGCGGAGAGGCTGGGACGGGCCTCGGGACAGGCCTCAGGGCGGGCTGGGGGGGGCCCTGCCGCCGCCATTTCCCTCCTCGCCCCGTCCGTGGTGGTGCGAAGTGTCCCTTCCGCGGGGCCCTGGGTCTTGCAGCGGGCGCGGGCGAGTACAGAGTGATTAAGATTGGGTTGGACTGGGTAAGCGAGGAGGCAGCGTGTCCAGACTTCATGGGCTGCAGCTGCGGGAGAGAGCTTATAACAGCCTGCGGCGGGCGCGGGGGCCTCCCCCGGCTTGTCAGAGCGGGGCTCACCGCCCGGGCCGTTGGTGTGTTCGGCGCCTCTGTCCTGAGGTAACGGGAGGCGCGGGAGCCAGGCAGCCTCCCGCCCCACGGCGGCCTGCTTTCTTTCGCCCAGCTTTGCTGCCTACGAGGGGCTCCTGCCAGAGCCAGGGGATGTGGGGGAGGAGGGCTGAAGTTTTTCTCCCCCCCCCCCCCCCCCCCNAACTTGCTGGTGCGTGGCTGTGGGGTTTAGGAGACCGGCAGGAGTGGAAGAGTCAGCATGGCCGGATCCCACCAACACACAGGTGCTCTTCTTGGTGCCCAGAAGTTTTTTTGAAGTCATACTGTGAAGTTAAGGATGTGCTTGCTTGCTTGCTTCTCTGTAAATTTAAGGTTAATAGTGCATTTCCAAATGAAATACAAGATTATTTCTGTGGCATCACTTAATTGTTGATTTTTGTCTACAACAAGCTTAGGTATATCTGTTTTTCCTGTCGCCTGAGGGACACTAAAAGCCAAATACTAATCACTAGAATGGCTAAAATGCACGCTAGAAGAAAAGTAATTACACATTAAAGTCTACTTCACTGCAAAATAGTTTTTAAGTGAAAAACGTCCTACTTAACTAGTGAAGAAGAATGGTACATGGTAGTTATACATTTTTGTACAACTATTTTTCTTGTTATTTTAGTGTCCTCTTGTGGAAAAGTGCAGAAGTGAGGATACTTTTTGATTTTGTGTCCACGAAACCTGTTTTGGGGTAACTTTTGAAACCCATTGTACTGAGGGTAATTGGAAACCTATTGTGAAGATTTACTAAAACTAAATGACCTCTTCTATCTTTTCATGTTTGTAGTATGTCACTTCTCAGGTTTCTCTCCATCATTCTGCTTTCTCAAAGGTGAAATAAGTAGGGTGGTTTGGAGTTAGGATATGTTATTAGTATAGTATTTTAACACTTTAGAAAAGGCTTCAAAGCAGTCATTTCTGTGAATAACAACATAAGTTGTTTTATTTTCATCTTTCAAGTGTGCTCTTGTAGGTGCTAAGTTTCTTTTTTTCTTTTTAATTTTTTTTTTCAGTTCTGCTCCTTGAACTAAGCACAGAAGTCCCCTTGTTGAAAACTTACTCAAAGCAATTTTTAAATGTATTTCTGACCTGTTTTTCATTACATAACTTAATGAGATCAAGTTATTTATATAGCAAAGGTCAGGAGGTTCTTCGAGACAGGAGCTCTTGCCCTCTAGTTTTAAAATATGTTGCACCTGAACGCCACTCACCTTAGACATTTGAGCTCTCATATGATGAAATCAAGCATCAAGGAAGGAACCTGCGAGTCCCTTCCTTTAAATCATACTTTATGTTAAGCACAGGGTTGTGTAGAGCTACCCCTCTGCAGCAGGTAAAGGTATGTAGAACAGTTGGGTTTTTTTAATAGGAAAGATGGTATGGAATTAATAAACTCATGTCTTTTAGAAAAGAGGGTTTTTTATTAATGCTTATCAGCTGTGTTTTTCATTAAAAGATTTGAGATTTAGGTGAGGTGGGTTTTTTTGAGGGGGACTTTTGTAAGCATCTCTGTGTGAGAAAAGGTATAGTTGCAGAAGAAATTAAAAAGGGTATCAACATTTGTAGATATTTGAAGACGCACAGCTACCTGGTCATCTACTGCTGTCCAGTGGTGTCCAAAGATCCATGAGATTAGTGAGCAAGTACTTGAGTTGAAGAGCCAGAACAGAGACATAAGTTTGCGACAGAAGGCGATACAATCATCAAAGTACTGGCTGGGAGCCTCCAACAGTGGTATGTGACTGATGGGCCTGGTGTTATTTTTATTTTTTTTTCCTTTTTTCCCCCAGAATCTCTGGAACTTGGGGGATTCTTCTTCTGTTTCGTAAGGAATCTAGAATTCAGGAATAAGAAGCTTTCAGAGATGTTACTTTTGAAAATTCGTTTGACTTTCTGGAGTGTTATGTTCTTACAGGGTTTTTTTTCTGCCGTTTATGCTTAACGAGGGGCAAAGCTATGGGACTCGATGACTTTTATTAAAATATATTGTTCTATTGGCATAAAGAGGTAGCTACCAGAAATACGTGCCTACTAGATAAGAATCAGGAGTTTGTTTTTTAAAGAAATACTTTGTTAGATCCTCCTGCCAACCTTTAAAACTGTGCAAACATCTAGTGTAGCATGTGTGCATGAAACATCTTTAATGGAGTAATAATGTCTAGTTAATAATTAAATCTCCAGGAGCTTTTGTAATTTGTGAATGCTACAGTATTTAATCTCTTTATGTGAGACTTCTTAAAAAGGAATATTCAGAATTGAAGTTGCACGAAGGGAATCCTAGCCTTATGTAAAGACTGATTTAACATACCACAGGTTTAACTTGTTATTAGTGTGAAGAAGAAAAATTGGTATCTCAGACTAAAAATCATGCTGGATTTGCAGTTACAGGTAAATTTCTTAAGATGTTGATTGTCAAACTATTGTTCAGAGATGCGTTAATGAGTGTCACAAGTGCTGAAGTGTGTCACTTCGGTCAATGATGCTTGGCTAGTTTTAGTCAATACAGTACTTATCACACTAATGTATGCACCATATTAATGGAAATGTAGTTGTGCAACATTGGTACGCTAGAGTAAATAGGCCTTCATTATAAGAGATGATGAACTTTTAAATTAGTCTGTGGGAACAGGATACCTCCCCCTCTCCACAGCCTGCTTAAGTTTATGCTTTAATCATTTCTCCTTCTCTGTAAGAATTCACACACTCCTGTCCCAACACCTGTATCCAAGATTTGATGAATAGTCAAAAAAGTTTTAAAAACTAAATGGAGGGAGGGCTGCTATGTAGCTCTTTTGTATGCAGTATGTGAAGAACTCCAGGGGTGCAAAATCGTAAGAAAATGGGTAAATGTCAGAATACAAACTGATGTTGTCTTTCCCAAAGTAGTATTATCCTACTTGTTTGAAATAGAAAGCCTATGTAAAGAGGATTGTGTAGACTAATACCATTGATTTGGGATGTATTCTCTAAAATATTTCAGTTTTGATTTTTCAATTAGGCTGTTGGTGGGAGATCCATTTCCTGTTTCAGAGGTTGGTGGTCTTATTTGTAGAGCCAGCATCGCAGTACTTGCTTTCTTCTGTATTGCTCTGTTAAAAAAACAAAACAAACAAAAAACCCAAAACTACAAAAAAAAGGCAAAAAAAAAAAAACCCTCCAAACCTGAAGTTTGCAACCCTTGGCGAGTTGCTAATGAGCATTAAAATGATATAGCAGTTCCGTATTTGCCAGCAGTAGAAATGTAGCCAATGCTGATGCAGTGTTTTTAGAGCTCTCCTGCATTGTCAGCAATTTAAGGAAAACCAGCTGAAGGCCTCTCCCCTTTTCAATCTTTGGCAAGTCCATGTCTACTGATAGAAGGAGAGATGTGTGAAAGTTCACGATATCACAATCCAGCAGTTCATTGCACTGCTGGTTACTTTGCTGTTTAAGCCTCAGGTAAATTTTCCAGAATTGCACAAGAAGTTTTGAAGCATTTCTCTGAAAATCTGCAGACTACTGGCTCCACCATCACTTTAGAAGGTCCATTGTAGTAAATGGTCTTGTAGGTCTAGTAGGTAAGTAAGCAGCCCTCTGAAGTTAAACTTCATGAGATTAAGAAAAAAACCTCAGTTTAAAGTTCAGTGCTAAACATCATGTTCTGCTGTTCTTAAATAGTGTTCTCTGTTACAATCTTTATGAACGTGCAAGTGCTTTTCTGTCCTCTGACACTAATTCATGCCAAGACCTTTTTAATCAAAAGCAGTAAGGGATTCATTTAATTAATTATAAATCAGCAGCCACGATTCATTGACATGTTTGTTAAAGATTATCTTCTTACTCTGATTTCAAGACACTAAGTATTCAGACATTAGCTTAAGAAGTTAGTTTTCTTTTCCATGATAGCATTAATCTCATGTATGAAATCCCAAATGGGTTTGAAGCTGAAATTACAGTTGTAAAGAGAAATAGAAATCCTGCAGAGAATTTTGCAGGACTATGGATTCCTTTATTAACACAGAATTCTTGTGTCAGCTTGACTTAAGACTTTCAGCGTTGTGTACTTAAAACTACAGAGCTGTTCTAGCATTAGTAGTCTAAACAAAACACAGTTCCAGGGCATTTGACCTCTTGATGCACTTGTCAAAACCTTCCTGGTGTCATTGGGAAGAAAACACCTGCACTGGTAGGTCAACTTCCACTTTGTGTGGTGAGAGCTTGGAAACAGATGTGGACTGGTATCATGTAGAGTTTGTGAGATCCAAGGAAACATCACACGGAGTTTGATAGCTTAGGCTCATGGCCAAACTGTAACTCCTCTATCTAAAATGTGTCCAGTAGCTTGAAAATCTGTTGTCTTTTTCAATGTGCAGACTAGTAGAGTGTACTGCATACATCCTTTCTGGAATAGGGGCTAGTATGTCACCTCACCCTGTTATCTCTAAGGCTTGTGGGTGGCTTGGGGAAGGCATCTCTATGCACAGCAACATAGCAATGTGGGAAAGCAAGCAGAAAGGAGAGGTGCCTTGAATGCATGCCGTGGTGGTAATGTCAGTCACCAAAGTGGTTCAGTTATTTCAGAGGTTCAAAAAAAGCTCACAGTGACATAGCCAGTATATTTGAAAACATTGAATTAACACTTATCACACATAAGGGTTACTCTTGGAGAGTCACCATAAGAGTCAAAAGGCAGCTCTAAATAAGACTATGTAATACGCAAAAATAACCGAGTAGCTTAGCTTCACATGGGGCTGTTCTCAGTATGGACGCTCAAAGTATTTATAGCTGCCCTTGGGTGCAGGGGAGTTAAATAGTTCAGGTTTGCATTAGGGGTTCCCAGTCACCCTTCAGATTAAATCTGGTGACGTTTAATATTACGAGTGAGTGCTAATTATACTGCTTACAGTTCTTTGGGCAAGCAGGAAGTGGTTTCCCATTCTCAGCAAGCCCTAGCACATAGGGAACATTCCTTCATCCCAGATTTAACATCCTAGGTGGCCTTCCCCTGGATGAGACATGTTTTCTTCACATTTTCTTTGTAAGGTGTCATGATTATCAGTGTAAAGCAGTAGCTTGCAGCTGCCTGGGCCTCACCCCATCCCCTCACCGAGGGGAGGGAAGGAAGTGCAGTGCTCGGCATGTTTTGAATGTGCTTTCTCATGGCTTTGAGTGCAGGGGCAGTACCTGCAGCAGGATCTGTGCCCTGGGCTGCCTTGTGATGTGGTCTGCCTTTGGCCTCTGCACTGCCCTGGAGTAGAGACCTGCCAGCCTTCTCTGCTGGGGTGAGGGTGGAAAGCAGGAGGGGGCTGTCTTCTCTCTTCCCATTTCTTCATGAATGCTGCTTACTGACAGTGCTTGACACCACTCTTTCTGCTTTGCTCTGTGCCCTCACTAATAATTTTCTTCCACTGGTAATGGGAGGAACTTTGTACTTTAAGGACTATTGGCATGGGGCTGGATTATTTTACAACTGTATTAGTATTGCTAGGGGGAGGGGAGTTGCTCTTTGTCGGTGGTCATTCCTCATGCCAGGGCTCCCTCCTGTCCATCACAGGAGGTCCATTAGTCTGCAGCCCTCTTAGTTCCTGCTTGTGCAGTCTGCATAGCAAACATTGTGTCCCCACAATGGTAGGGGCTCAGAGTGTCCTGCAGTGAGACATCTGTCATCTTTGTCTGACATCAGGCTGTTAAGCCTGGAGAAGAGAAGGCTCTGGGGAGATCTTATTGAGGCCTTCCCAGTACCTAAAGGGGGCCTACAGGAGAGCTGGGGAAGGACTTTTTACTAGGGCATGTAGTGATAGGACGAGGGGGAATGGCTTCAAACTGGAAGAGGGCAGGTTTAGATTGAACATTAGGAAGAAGTTTTTCACTTTAAGGGTGGTAAGGCACTGGAACAGGTTGCCCAGAGAGGTTGTTGAGGCCCCATGCCTGGAGGTGTTCAAGGCCAGGCTGGACATGGCCTTGGGCAACCTGGTCTAGTGGGAGGTGTCCCTGCCTATGGCAGGGGGGTTGGAACTCGATGATCTTCAAGGTCCTTTCCAACCTAAACCATTCTATGATTCTATGATCTCTAAAGTAGCTTTTAGGTAGTATGTGCATAGCTGTTGGGAGGCTTGGTCTAAAACCTGCTGCTGGCTCTGTGGTTTTCCAAGCTCAACCTTGTCCTCGTTTTGCAATAGGCTGTCCCCTGAACATCTGCAGCTCTCTTGAGCTCTAAGGGCTAGTCTTCTGTGGGGGTTACTAAGCTCTTTCTTGCATGAATTAATGTAGCTTTACCTTTGGCAGCAGCAAAGGGAGCTGCCAGAGGTCTTGCATAGCATTTAAAATGTCAGCTGCCAGTCTAGAGCAGCTGCCAGCACTGGAGCTCTGGCAGGGGGAAGGCTGTCACAGGGCAAATGCAGGCAATGTCAGTGTGGACACAGCGTGAGTCAGGCTGGGCAGGGACTTGTGTACAGAGTATCCTGATGTTGGTAAAATGCCCTTTGAAATCTCCCAGCAAGTTGCCTCCTGTGTTGCTTGGGTATATAAGGAAATGCTGCTGGCTCTTGACTGTTGTGGTTTTTATTCAGACCAGACTGTAAGTAGCCTGTCAGAGTGTGGGGCCTACAGTGATAAAGGCATCCTGTGAAACTGGTAGTCTCTCTTCTGGGTGAAAGATTAAGGCAAAACGCTACCTATCTAGTGAGAGTCTTAAGAAAGAATGTAGTTTCTAAAGACAATCTCATTTTGTTCATGTATATATCAATTTTTATGTTTTTTAAAATTCACTTTTTCTTTTAAATGTTTGGAATACATCCATTGTTTGGACTCAATTAACATGGGGAATAATAATAATAAAAAATTGGAACTACTGTCCTTGTTTGTCATCATTGCCTTTGTGAGAAGATGCCTCTGGAGAGCAGGTGTGTTTCTTCAGTATTTTAATTAGAGGGCTTGGCTGCAGAACTTTGAAATGTGTGCCCATTTATGCTAATTCAAATCTCCTATTTGCTGTTAGTGCGGGAAGTAAATTTCTTTTCGTACTGTTACTTCTTTGCAGTGAATTGTGCCAGCTCTTAGTTAGTTGCATACTTATTTGCCTATCACCTGTGATTTAAACCAGGCTTGTTAATTGGGCCTGTTAGATGTAAGCATGTCTAGCAGAGATGCCCAGATAGGTAGAGACAAATTCCAGATCAGTTGGATTGGATCCAAATCCATTTATGAGACTTAGCTCTTCAGCAGAGAGTTCTTTTATATGGCGATGTTAAAGGAAGAGCACTTATTGGGGTTTGTTTGGCTGGTGAGTAATGTAGGGTGCATCCATGGAATGCAGGGGCGCGTGAATTAGAAGGGTCTCAATGCCAGGCTCATAGATATTAATAAAAGGCTGGGTACTGCAGTATTTACCACAGTGTTTTACATATGGAATTAATCTATGCCCTTCCTTGAGCAGGAAATGTGTGCCTTTCATGCCCTGTGCTGGTTTTGTGTTCCTTGTGGTAACAAAAGATTTACATTAAGCAGCCCAAACCAATTTTAAATACTAACAGGCATACAGAACTGTGCTTTTGATACCACCAATAATGGAAATATTTCCTGGAAATCGAATTCCAGACTTGCTGATGAGAATGCTGTCTACCAGGATAAGAGTGAGACAAAAGCATCCATGAACTTTTTGATATTTTAAGTTTACTTCTGTGTACAGGAAAACTTGCATATACAATAAAGTCCCCATCCTTTTCTGCATCCAAGATCTGGGTTGTATTGCAGATTATTTTTTGAAGTCTAGGAGTGTTTCTGAAATGGAGAAAGTGCAAGCCTCACATCATCAGTGGGTTATCATCAAAACTGCCCAAGAAGTTATGAACAAAAATAAAGTCAGTCATACTTGGTTTTTTTGTCTGTTCTGACCACTGAAGTCTAGGAAAAATAAAACCCTGAGCATAACATACTTTTCTAACTGCAAAATTTTTGCTAATACCCTGACCATCCTTCAGTCTGGTCTTCGCTATTTCATTGCTACTCCTTCAGTATCTTCCTGTTCTTGCTCATCCCAGATTTTTTCAAAGACAGGCTGAAACTGTAGTGGTTGTTTGTTAATCTGCTCTTTGTATTCATATGTTATTTATTTTCATGTCTTCGAATTTGCTCAGGGTGGCACTAACGTAGTATACGTGTTTTGGGCATGAAGAAGTTAATGAAGCTTTAACTACCTCATAAAAACATTAATGTTCTTGGCAGCCTTGGGATGGTAGTTATTCCCTGCAGTCACATACAAGGACTATTATCCTTTTTGATTGCCACGTTTCTATACAGCCAAACTAGATTTAACAGAATCTTTAGGGTCCTTTTGTACGTTCCTCAGCAGTGATATCAATTTTATTGTGCCTCTTTTGAAAATTGAAAGGGCGACTTTTAGTAAACAGTTAATCAAACCAAGAATTCCTATGTTAAAATGAATAAAATTATGTTCGTGAAAAGGTGTTTTGGAGATGTTTTTGTGATTTAATTTTTTGGAAATGAGAAATTCATGGCATAAGAAATAATTCTCAAAGTCTCACTGGTATTTGGATTCTGGTTCTTTGGTTGCTTAAACCATGGCTCTACCTTAGGATGAAGTAACTAGGTAAATTTGTTTTTAATTTGAGGAAGGTGAAAAAGTAAAAGCAGTAAGAATTAAAGTGGACAGGCTATTTTTTTTAATATCCAATGGAAGTGAGTATTTTGGGAAATTTCAGAGTAATTGTTAGTCCCTTGTGCTGCACTGGCTATTTCAAATCCATCATGTGACTGAGAATGATGCCACTCAATGCACTTGGATTGCTTAATGATTTTTTTCTAGGCAATGTTACATTGTAAAACAAAGTTAGGTAAGATGTTTCAACCACAGAGTTAGTTTGGTACTAGTATGCAGTGTGAAGAAATCTTGTAAAAACCGTAATACCCGTGGGACATTCACAGGCAGGACTAAAGAGGTAGACGTGAAGTAAAAAACAAGCCAGTGTTTCTTATGCAGTACTTACTTCATCTGTATAAAATCTTGAGGTGTGAGAAGTATGATTTCAATACATGGTTATGTTGTTTGGTCATGTTGTTCCCATGACTATTTGCTTGTGTACATTTCAGGAGTCTGTAATTGTTATTGTTAAATGCATAAGACATTTAATGTATCTGAGTGTTGCCGCAACCTTAAATCTTGGAAATAGCGGAGATTTATAATTTTAAACTATCCACTTACATTTCATTATGTTTTGTATTTTCTTACATTTTTAAGGGGGGAGTGCTTTTACTCGTTATATGCTACTTTTTATTTATTATCATTACTTCATACTAGTTAGCAAACATATTCTGTCACAGCTGAAATATCTAAACTTAGAAGTTTGTATCAAGTATGCCAATCCTGAGATAATTAGAGTATAGCTGACTGCTGCTATTTTGAACCCAGAGAAGGAAATCTTTGGTTTTTTAAACTGAGAGTAACTCAGGTTATCTTTTCTACTGTAAACTAGATGTATCTATACATTAAAAGAAGGTGGATGTTAGAATCCTGTTGTGAAATGTTAACTGCAGCATGATGTCCTTTTGTTTCTTTGAATTTATAACGTCTTAATCTGATTAAAAAAAATATCAAACAACAACTTAAGGTTTTCCAGAGAGCATAATTAGACCTTCCTCTATCATCATCCTAAAAGGCTTGATATGAGTAGATTAACATTTCTCTGGGTATGCAGAGAGACTATTTATATTTTAATAGTATGCTTTAACATTGTATTAACAGTGTTTCCTTGTGCTTAGTGAACAATATATCATCAGAAAGCATGCAAAAAGAATATGGAAATTTCAGGTACTGGAACAGCGTGACATCGCTGCGTGTGAACATTAGACTTTACTATGCATAATGTAATTCATGACACTTAAAATTTTGCAAGTTACTATATATACTGGGTTTTTTTCCATATTAAGCTTAGCCTGATGATAGAGAACCCTCCAGAAAAGGACATGGCAAAGTGAAAGGCAAATTCCAAAAGTCTGGAGAAGAACGGGAGATAAAGGGAGAAGAAAATAAAAATAAACCTAATCTCTATAAAATAAAAGAGAACTTGGATGCATGGGTAGCTGTGACATTGATCACAAAAGGAATAAATATCTTTAAAAGAACAAGCATGATACAGTCCAGCTGCTTTTTTGTTTGTTTGGTTTTGTATCCAAAGAGATTCTGGGAAGAACCAAAACACTTCTCGTCTAAAGATAGGAAAGAAGACAAAATCAATAAAGCTACTTCCTGGTACTGCAGTAGATAGTCATAAATAAGAAAGCTTTTGATATGAAAACCAACTATATTATAAAAATGCTAAAACATTAATACTAAGTCGACCAAAACCATCTCTGCCTCCTTTCTTTATCAGAACAGTCTTTTTTTGTTCCTGAGAAAACTGAACCTAACTTACTGAATCACAGAGGCAGCTCCAGGTGTCAGGCACCTTGCGAACAGGAGGTCCAGGATTCTGCTGTGAGCTGTTTTGGTGGTGGAATCAGGGAGAGGTTTGAGAAGAACAGGAAATTGCATAAAGACATCTCTGTTGGTTGTTTACTAGTAGCCAATGCCACTGGAATAAACAGCTGTAGGAGCAGTACAGTGTCTCTTTTGTTATCTAGTCCAGCAGCACTGGAGATGAAAACTTAAAGCTCGGGCCTTGAATTCAGTGAAGGAAGCCTAAGGGATAAGGAAGCTTATCATATGACTTTGAAAACCGAAGCAATATGCAGTAGTTTTGATCACAGATAAGAGCTTTTTAAGCCCAGAAGTTGTTTTTGCCAGTATCACTCTGTAAACAAAACTTTGTCAGACAAACATAGAAGTTGAAGCCTTCCCCACTCTACCTCCCCAAAAAAACACCTCCTACCTCTCTTCCCCTACACTGTAGAGGTATTTTACAGTTTCCTCAGGGGTCTCTGGACAGAAAAACCTGTGATGAAGACAGTCTGGTTTCTCCTTGCAGTATGCCATCAAGATGGGGAAGTGAAATTCCTCAACAAGAGAATGTGCAATGCAGACAAAGACCTTTCTCAGTTCTCCAGCCTGAGCCACCTCTTTATTAAGTAGGGAAAGATCTGCAGACTGACTCAGTGATTAGACCTCAGTTTGCCTTGCAGAATTAGAACAACTGATGGTAACACAGGACTGCTTTCCTCATTAGAAGCTACTGGTATGATGGTTTCACATTTTTTCTAAGCATATGTAAACATTTGGAACCACTAAACATCCTTCTGCAGGTGTAGTGCTTTCACAGGAAAGAAAAAATCATTATTTCACCAGATCACAGATATTTAATGAGGTAAACTATGTTCAGATACTGCTTAATTCATCTTGTTTTTTTACTGTGAAGGTGATTCAGATGCTGAGTTTTCTAGAACACCGTGCATGAATCCAGTGCCAGAAAATGGGGAAAAAAACACCACCAGGAATTTAATAAGACTAAAACATCCTTGTTGTTCCACTGCTGAGTAAACTAAAAGGAATGTATTTACATGGATTCACTGGAAGTTGTTAAGGCTGACTTATTATTTCAGTATAGTAGAATGTAGTGAGTGGATTGGAAAGAAATATGCTCTTATATTGAAATTAGTACACCTCTAGCAGACATAAAGAATGCTTTATTTACCTTACTGAGGTCTGTATTCTCCCAAAACCTTCTGCACAATGTTGTCCAGAGGCCTCTGTGCTCCATTCTATGTCATCAGCCAGTTAAGATGTGTTACGAGATTATACCTTTTTGTAATTTCTGAAATGGGAATACTTTAATTGGTTTCTTAGCTGAATAACTGAAGTTCAGTGACCATGTTTCAATGTTAATGTTAAGTTCTGTAATCAGAAAGAAATAGGGCAGGATTTTGTCAGCACTATAGAAAAACCTTTATGTTGTTCTTTTATGATACTGTAGGAATTGTCCTTGCTACCATGTCATGTGTGCATCTTGGCTATCTTTGAAGTCCTAGAATAACTACTGTAGGTTATATTTACACCTTTTTTTTTGTTTGTTATTTTCAAGGAACACCTGGAAGGTCTGTGTTTCTGTGTAGCTAGTAGTGCTTTGAATTTGTTCTGGGGAAAGGAGAATAAGAGAGGTAGAAAGCTGAACTGAATGAAATGTTGGATTTAGGTCTAGCAAATTTAAGGGCGTTTAAAATATGAGAAAGAAATGCTGTATGTTCTTGCTATTATTTTAAAATATAATTTAACACTAGTCCAAAAATAACAAAGGTATTATGAAAGCATTTTACTTGTCTTGTTAATCTTTTATTTTTGTGGCAAATTAGTTCTTTTTCATTAAAAGAATTCATACTAGTTTTTTATTTAAATATTGCAGCTATTTAAATAAAGCTCTTATTTACTGGTACTTGTATGTTTTCTACAGAGCTCTATATTAATTTGAAATTCAGCATTTCACTTATGTGCAGGGTTACACAATCCTTCTCCTTCATCTAGCAATCTGCACCACCCATATCTGGTTTTTGTGATCTCAGTCAGGTTTTGTGTGCCTGTTCCATTTATAGTATTGAGGTGAGTAACCTGTTCCCTAAGCTATTGCTGATTTGTTTGCAATGTTTGTATGTAGAAGGAAGATGGAATACCTGGGATAGCAGAGTCACCCTGGCCAAACTACAAGTTTCTTTAACAGTCTCTTGCTACAAACTTACTATCTCCAGTAAACTAGATTATTTTTTTATTTTTGTCTGAACTTTTGTTCAGATAAGACTTTTGTTATTTAAAATGGAGTAAGAGTATCTGAATTAGCAAGGCCATACTGAAAGGGGTTAACGTCCTTCATGAACAACAGTGAAAGTGAGACTTGTTAAAAAGTTGAGCAGAACCAGATTTGGTTAAATACTGATGGCAGAAGCGTACCTAATTAAACAGGTAAGGTGAAGATAACATGCAGAAAATAGAGAAGGCAAGAGAATATATTTTACAATTTGGGAGAGTTGCTATCCAAGTGCAGAAAAGGTGGTGGCATTCTTACATTTCTATACTTCTACTCACTTCCACAGTGCCAACTTATCTGCTTGCTATTTTTGATCTACTTTTGATAGAGTTCTTATGTAGAGATAGTGCTTTGCTTTTCTTATATGGCAACATTTTCAGAGTAGAAATTCTTCCTTTTTTTAGTTAGCACTTAGCATACTGGAATTTGGATGTTTCGTTACTCCTGTAATAATTTTAATAACTTTAAGAATTTATTCCTGTAATAGTTTTTGTAAGTAGTCATTAAGCTGTTCCTCAAAAGTTTGATGCTCCAACCTTATGAAAAGGACTGCTTATTTATCCCTTGGGTTTTTTTATAAACACTTTGTAATTAATTTGGTAGCACTTTGAAGCAAAGAGTCAGAAGGATGAGATCTCAGTTAAAAGAGGAGGACCATCCAGATTGTATCTTCAACACAAAGTCACTTATGCATTATGGTCTCTTCAACATGAAGTCACTTATGTGTTCCCACCTTACTCTGGTGGGACTGAACCAGATACAGGAACTGAACAGGAGCATTATAAAGACAGTTTCTTTGATCATCTCTTCCTATGCCCCAATTTCTAAATTACTAAAATATGCAGGGTGCATGTACATTTGAGTTCAGATCAAGAATGTGCTTTCGAAGTGAATCTCCTAATTATTACTGTTTACTGTTGTTTGTCTCACTTCATGGAGCAGTCTCTTCAAATGCATATAGTCTATGGATGCGAAGTCCTGCGCACCACTGATGTGTTCTGCAGACCTTCTGTTGGATGGGTTGCACTGTCTGCAGATTCCCTACTGTTAGAGAGAAGTTCTGCAAGTAATATCCTACATTCCCCAAAATTCAAAGTGATATGGGATTCCATTTGCCTTTGTTTCTATGATAAGACCTTTCAACAGTTTTTGGCTCCTCTGTGATTATTTAGCTGTGTGTACTCAAAATATTTACTTGCTGTGCAGAAATATTTACTGCAGCTAGGAGTGGTAACCAAAGAAGAAATGAATAAAGAGAAGGTAGTTCAATATGCAGTACAAGCCTAAAGTATGAAGAATAGTTCAAGTGAAGGTTATTTATTCCAAGAATCAATGCCATTGAGCAGCCTAGTGGTCAAAAATATAAATTGCCTTTTTTTTTTTTAACTTCTGTCTGTACTTGCTTTTTCTTAATGTATGTTGCTTTACTTAGATCTCATTTTGGGCAAATAATGTTCTTTTTAGCAGTGATATTGGTTGTGTGTGGCATTAACAATTGTGGACATGCTCAAGGGATCTGTAAGAAAAGATCTCTCTAAAAAAACTCGGTTTGGGCAAGTCGTCATTCTTTACTTGATGTCTGCAATACATTAAACTATACCTGCAAGGCAAAATACTTCATATTTTAACTTAATTCTTTGAGGGAGGACCAACTATACCCTGAATAGATTAGAATCCTTAGCTTTTGATTCAGGAAATAATTTCTTTTCAGAAACTCTCATGGAGATTCTTCTTAGAATTCTGCATTCCTTACCATACTCTTATAAATGGCTAAAAATAGTTTCAACATGCACAATACATCAGATAATAGTTGTATGCAAAATTCTTAGTACAGTATTCTCAAAATGCACTCTGTGAATCTTTTGAAATAAGATGCATCATATTTAGACATGCTTTTGGATGAACAAGGAGCTATATCTTAAATTATATGGATATTTTAAATTGCTGAATTATGTTACTGAAAAAATGCTTAGGAACATTCTCTTGCTACACAATTTTGTGGTAAGAATTCCTCCAGCTTCAGAAAGCGATTTTTCCTTTTGCTGATAACAAAGAAGTCCAGTTAGAATAAAAACCAGCCAGTTAAAATCTGAATATTGATGATGGGTTCAGAGACTGATGATAGTTGCTTCTCACTGCAGGTGTGCTGGATATTTGGCTGAACTCAGCCTGTAGATGCTTTCGTAGATCTCCCCATTGAACATACAGCCATAACTGACACTCATTCAAAAGAATAAAGAAAAAAAGTAAAGGCTTTGAAGAAGAAAATAATAGAAGTAGAATTTTGTAGCACTGAAAGTAGCTTAGTCTTTTCAGCCCCTTTTCACTTCAAATAGGGTTGTGAATTTTCACTGCTTGCCAAAAAAAAAAAAATAAAATAAGGTGGTTCTGACATGGGAATTCATATAGGAAGCTCAGTGGCGCTCAGAGACTCAGACCTCTCAGTTCTCGTTCTGGTGGCCAAACTTCTGGCACTGTTTGGAGCAGAGTTTGGGTTGTCCATATTGTAAGAGCTATTAATTGCACTTCTAGGAGGCTGTCTTCTTGGGGCTGACAGTGAACCGAAGGCTGCGGAGGTAGGGTGGGGAGCATAATGACACCCAGGCTCTACCAGCTGATTCCTGGGCATTTTCTGACTCTGGAGATGATCTTAGTTGATCAGTTAGATAAGCTTTATGGCTTTTTGTTGTTTGAAGGCAGCACGGTGTATACGTACCAGGAGCCAGGTCTTGGACTGTTATAACGCTGCCAACTACAAAGGTAGTGAAGCACTGACATTCTTAGTTTGGACTGTACTGTGATAGGTATATTTATTTTTTTAATGTGTCCTTCTGGATCAGACTAACATTCAGAGGTGAGATATACAGACAAAACACATCAAAACCAAAACCCCTTAACTTTAGGGGACATTGTCAATGCTGACGATGTAAGGTTGCTTTGCAAGTGAAATACATATGTCTCCTGAGTCCATTTGTTTTAAGAGCTCTCAGACTCCAGCAGTGAAAAGATCTCTAACTGTTAGCTGGGTGACCAGTAGCAGGAAATATAATGATCAGTTTTTGTTTGCAGACGTGGGTGAGCTCATGCATGCCTGTCACATTATCCCTTCTCTCTCCCCATATCTGCTCTTTTCTTAGGCCGGAAGCATTCATATTTACCAGAATTAAAATGGTGGTGCAGGGCATCAAAGGATTCAGAGGCTATTACCCATGAATTTAAGACATCTTTGCAGAGGGAGGAGAAATACAGTATATTCTAATCTCTCCTTAAACATGATTTGTTTTAGGCAGTGGTTTCAGATTGAATAAATAACTGAGTATAAAGTTTAGAGACTCCAGACACCTTAAGTATATTGAATTAAAAAAATTAGAGGGCGTGTAGTGAATGGAAGGCAATGTGTTTTACAGACAAGTGGGTAGAATAATGTCTCTTGATTCCATGTACTTCCAAGTAATTACTAAGAGCAGATCCTGCTGCTAATTCAAACAACAAAAACTTTTTCTAATTATATAGGGCCAGATTTTCTGGTTTACAGTTTCCCAGCGAAGAACTCTTCTTTGGAAAGCCTAGGGTAGAATTTTCCCTCATCTGCCCGTTTTTCTGCAGGAACAGGGTAGAAAAGTATAGAAAGTAGAAAAGGTATTGTTGGCTCACACGATGCATGCTGGGGTGGTGATACAAGCTAATAAATATGTTACACCTAGTTTTCAGCTGTAAGTGCCAAAATGTCTGATAATTGAGGCTGTAGTGCCTTTCCTTCAAAGATACCAAAGCATTTTATGTTTTTGTGTAAATAACTGCGTTACTCAAATATGCATAGCAAGATGGTGTTTTATACTATTTTTTCAATGGAATAAATAAAGACCCAGAGCTGTAATAGACTGTGACAGAGCAAGAATAAAATCTAACATTATGCAGCAATGATGGAAACCAGTAGTGCTCTGTCTACTAGCCAGTTGCTTCAACTGGAAAGTAACAGCTTCATTTTAGTAACACCTGCAAAAGGAATTATTTTAATAATGCCTTGTAATATTTATAACAAATTCACGTATTGGGAGAGTGGAGAGGTTACTGTCTATAGCTACAACTGTAAACCCAAATAGCAGGAAGCTGGTTCTGATGTGAGGGTTTTGCAGGAAGATACGGATTTTGCAACCAGAAAGAGCAGGTGATTATTTTTTTTTCTAGCAACACAGGAAGTCTTTACGCATACTAATAAAATTTATTTTAGGAGATTTTCAGTATTCCTAGGTGAAAGTTGAATAAGCGTGCAGGCTTGATGGCCTGTGATCATTGTAATACTATAAATCTTCTTTTTACTTTCACTTTGATAAAATGAAGCATTTTAAAATTTTATTTTCTGCATTATGCATTTTAAACATGGAAATAGACGATCAAAATATTCCATTCACAGAGGTGAAGTCAGAATATTTTTATCTTTTTAAAGCTACTTTATTTGTTTTCAAAACAGATTCCTGCTGGGGGTGTGTAACACTTGTTGAAGTGACATTTTCAGCTGTAAAAACATTGTTAGAAAATTTCTCTCTAGATTTAATAGCAGTTGGTATTTCTTTAGCCCATTCTATTGAATTCAATCCAACTGTAGGTGGTCATAGTTCTTGTCTTGAAATCTCTGTGTGTGCATAGGAATTAGAGACAGAATATAGAGGAAGGACATTAGTACACACTCCTGACTTCCTGGTGAGATAACACAAGTGAAAGCATTTCTCTGTAAGCAGTGACCTGCTATTTGGTCAATGGCTTAAGAAAGGACCGTTTCCCTTAAACTGCACTTTGTCCCTTAATCCCTAATGTCAAGGATGCATGTATCTAACTTTGAGAACTGAGTTAAATATCTGACCTTGCAAAATCCATTTTTTTTTAATTCCTTGGATTTTCCACTCCAGCAATACCAGATACCAGCTACATAGTGAAAGCTAAAAGAAAGGAAGTGGAATCTGCCAACTTTTAGCATGGACTGTCTGTAGTTCCTTTGCTTCAATTTTCACTTGAAGTACAAGTTCACTTAGTTTTGAATTTACCACAGCAACGCTGAATGTTCTGCTTGCTACTGGATTAAACTAAGGCAGAGCTTACTTTTAAGAATTCTTGGGCAGTATTGCTTATCATCTCCACTATGTTTTCACACAAAGACATATTTATGTGGAGGGAGAGCAAATGTCCAGTTCAAATCGCTGTTGATTCCTTACCTTTGTGTCTCATAAACCCCTTATCACTTAGGATAAATCTAGAAAACGAAAACTTTGGTTTAAGCATTTCTCTCACAAGATGGCAGCATTGCTTCAGGGAATAAAATTACCTGCACTATTCAGGATGTCTTAGAAGTTTTTAATATTTCCATTTTATCCAGTATGTGAGAGAAACTGACAGATGTGTTCATTTGTGTTATCTGAATTTTAATATCAATATCAGTCATGGGACCGGATGAGTTTCATTCATTTGTTGATATGTTTGCAGGCTTTGTGATGAAAATAAGCTACCAGGACTGTAATGAGTTTTGTGAATTGTATTGAAACTATATAATTATTTTGAGTCTTTGTCATTATTATAGTAGTACTGTAGTTGCATTTCTGAGACTTCAGCGGGAAACGTGGAATCAGATTGTTTCAATTGCACTAAGCAGAAATATCTTACAGGAATTTTAATTTCAGATTCATATATATTTCCCTTCCTGTCCACTGGGTGCTTTTATTCTTTCAGGGCTTGATCCTACTTTCTCTGAGTCAGAATTTTAGGGTAAGTCTTGTAAGCAGACAGGAACAACAAATAGGTGAATAAAGTAATTTTTTGGGTTTTGTATTTTGTTCCCTATATAAATAATCAGGAATGATGAAAGAGCTGCTGTTTGAACCATTAGAAGCATCGACCCTTAGTTACCTCCAGGCAATCCCTTTATTTGATTTCAGGGCAGCACTGATTGACTTCTAAAGGAATTAGGTCAAGTTTTATTTCTGATTCTAAAAATAGGTTTACCAATTTGGCCTTACCCATAAGGAATAAAAAGCTTGGAAGTACAGGAATCCTCACTGTGCTGTCTTGGATGCAGTTGAACTTCCCAAGAACATAGATATGTATTTTTTTATTTTAATTATCATTTTGCCTGTGATTCTGATTTTACAGCATGAGTTGTGAGCTGAAGGGATAATATTTTCTAATTCATATAGCTGTTTTATAACTCTGTTCACATATTCCAATTGGCAAAAATGCTAACAAGACCATTTTCATTCTTAAATTAGGAAAGCATTTTCCATGATTGCCTGGCGAAGTGTCTCTTCTATACTTAAAGTACTGAAGGAAATATACTTTGCTATCCTGAGTAGTAATGGTTATTATTTCGGGGAAATATTGGGTGGTACGTTATAACACCTTAAGAAAAAAACATTTAAGTCTTGTGTTTTCATTTTCTTGAAGATTTTATGCTGAGTACAAAAAAACCCCACCAACTTGCCTTTCTTTTAATTTCTCAAAATCCAACATAATAAGATACGGTTTTACTGAGAGGCAGTCACTTAGTTTGCACTGCTAGGACTGACGTAGGTTTAGTCTGCAAGTATAACTCTCTGCTAACATCCCAAGTCATTTGACTTAATGTTTAGAGATGCTAAAATTCATATCCTTATACTTCCCCAAACTGGAAGGTATGAATTGAATATTTAATTTCTTTTTTAATGTACTTAGAGATTTTTATTGGTTCAGTCCTGCTAATCTTCAGCAATTCACAGTACAGCCTCCCAAACATTAACTTACCATTAGCATCATTTACTTCTGTGGCGTTGAACACGTTTTCTGAAATTGCTGAAGGAAGAAAGTCATGGATATAAATGATATCAAGAGAATGAAGTCAGACCCTTGTGTGATAAAGAATGCTGAATTCTGCTCTTTCCTGCCTACCCCAGCATAGACTCTAAGTAAATAGAAGAAATGTACATGATGGTATCTTCACTTGTAGAGGCTGGTGTCTCCACTTTAACATATCTTCTGGGATGCTGTAAGAACTAAACTGGAACACGTGGACAGCAATGTGTGAGAGCTTCATATCAGTAGGTTCAAACACTGGAAGTTGTTTTGGCTCCTGCAGGTCAGCACACCTCCATCATTCCAACTCTCTTTGGTTAAAAAAGAGAGAGAGCACGAATCTAACCTCCTGGTCACATGAAGCCTGTGATATTCCCCATGAGCCCTCTGCTGCTTGCCTCCTCACTCATCCTGGCAGTAGAACAAGTCTGGCCTTATCTGCTTTCAAAGGAAATTGAAAGACATTCTGCTTTAAAGAGGAAGATAATTCAAGGGCTAGCCTGTAGCAGAAAATTAAGAGAGATTGTTTAAGGAAACTAAATAATTGAGGTTACTGGTGATGAAATGCAATACTGGTCACATTCAAATCTAACCCACACCATTAAAAGTCAGAAACTATTTTTTTTAGTAGACTGCATTACAAATTTCTCTTCCGAGTGGATGAGAATGCTTGTTATAAATGGGTCTTACTGGTTGGTTTAATCAGCAGTGACCGTATATGTGGTCCTTTACTTTAGAAGTGTTGATGTAAGTGTTTAAGTGTTAATTCCATAAGCATTTGTGTCTACCTGACCCACAAACAAGTAAAATATTTCATTTTTAAGGAATCAGTACTTTTCACACATGCTTAATACAAAGCATAAAAAGAGAGAAAGAAAAAAGATGTTATGCCCTCTAAGTATTCAGACAACATAATAGAAAAGCACGCAACAAAGATGATACACATCTCAAATGGTTTAATGCAATACTGAATTTTGGTTTTATTCTCAGTTTTAGTATGGCTTATTTATTTGCAGTCCTAGAATAATATTCATCCAAGTTTATAGTATGATCCATATATGCAATTTTCACAGGATAGCTTTGTGGTTGTTTGTCACTCTTGAACACCATGTTGATTGACTAAAAATTATCAGAAGTAACATACAAAGAACTAGAAGCATCTCCTTTTCCGATATCTTACTTAAGTTATAAAAGAATTTGTGAAGATAATGTTGAATATGACCAGATTACCAAAATTTGCTCTCGCTCAGAAACACTTAAATATCCTGCTTCAAATCCCCATCCTATTTTACTTCTCCATGCTTTAAGGATTTATGTTGGAATTGCAAAGATAGGCAGAGATGAACGTTTAAATTTCAGCTGGTTCATATCGTGATAAAGGTGCACCATTAGAAAATAGATTCTTCAAAAGCATATGTTGTGTTGTAATCTTCATAAAATGCTTTTCAGTAGCTGAGTACTGCTCAAAATCATTGGATGGGTCTGCATTTGGGTTCTATTTCACTGCAAACAAGATGTATTGAAAGCCCAAACTTTTAATCAAAGTTTCAGACCATTATATAATGCAAATGTGTCAAAAGAAAACTTACTCTGAAATGGATAAGTAGACATATGGTCAAAATGTCATTAATACTTTTGCTTAAAAACATAATTAGCGGAACATATGCTGCATTGAGAAAAACAATGTTTCTGCTAATAAAGGAAAGGATTTATTAGAAGTAGTCTTTCGGCCAGATTCCACTTTCTGCTAGAATAGATGTGGAATAAACTTAAAGCAGAAAAATGTCAGAAAACCACAAGCTATTGCTTGCAGAGATTTTCTGTTGGCATGTTTGAGATTAGTATCTGTTCTTTTTGGTACATACACATTTTTAAGTAGTAATATATGTGGAAACTACAATACATATTACCTAGTCCTAAGCATTGTCTATTATATGGCTTATCTGGAAAGTAGCACAATAAATATTTTTTATTCTTTATGCAGTATTGCTAAGAAGAAATTTGGTAGTATTCCATCATTTGGAGGTTGGGGGGGAATTAAAACCTAAAAGCAGTAGCATTAGGGTAAAGTGCGTTTAAGGATACGCTGTTCATGTAGGATGATATCTAAATTAAACATATAAAAAAGAATAATTCTAATTCAAGAGACCTGAAATGAAAGCTGTCCTGGAGAGTAAAATTTTGTGATTTGCTTAAGCAAAGGGCTTGATATTTATCTGTGACATAGGCTACTTCAAACCCCATTTTCAGATACAACATGAGATTGTTATAACAGAGGAAAGCAGGGCAAAAAGCTCTGAGTAAGAGTTTGGCTTGTTTACTTCAGAAGAACCTGTATAAAGCAAATTTTCTTTATTAAGTCCTCAGATCTTTGGGCTGTTTATTCAGGAATAATTCATAACAAATTAAGCAAAGCAATTCTGTAGGCTGTGGAAGAGCTTTTCAGGAAATATGAGCTGTTACAGCAGCATTAAGCTTTCCTAACAGACTGACTTCTTTATGGTACTCACCTTTCTATATCAGAGCCGTGAAAAGAGACATCATTTTAAGGTTCCAAATGATATATTTTATATATTAAAATTATATGTCCTAAAATTGTATTTTAAATATATATATAGTTTATCACACTTGACAGGTAAAAGATTGTAGATATGTACATTCAGTTGCATAGTTGAAGATGATGTATAAAAGAGAAGGAAAAACAGATTGACTGCGAATAACAGCAAATTGGGAGATATCGGAGAAGCTGAAGGGTCTTAGAATAGAAAAGAAGGTAAATTAAAAGTCATAAAGGAGTTTGCAGATAAAAATGAAACCAGGAGAACGGCAGGATGAAGGCAGAAGTGTCCGCATGAATCACGAGTCATGGAAAGAGTGGACAGAATATATGGGACTATGTGATTGGTAAAAAGGTGGGGTTTTTTGAGAATACTAGGAAGCTTTCAGGAATCTGGGCAGAGGTGTAAAGAAATAGGAAGATTTAGGAAGCTTTCAGTCTTTAAAATGTAAACTTAACTGAAAGAAGTCTTGACATCCCAGAATCCATATAATCCTAGCAAAGGGCAGATTATTTTGCTCAGTTTGTGTGGAAACAATGTGTTAAGGAATTGCAGGAGGGTTCTCAGCAGATTTGGAGCAGAAATAGAAGTTGCAGGTTTGAATGCAATGGTTTAATTGTTTATGGTCGGGCTGCTGCAGAAATCCTAGGTTATAAAAATACCTGCACTGAAAGATACTTGCAATGAATTTTCTTGTAGGTGATGACATAGAGATAAAGCATCTGACAGTATCCTAACACTTCAGTTGAAGTAGGCTAAAAAAAAAGTACGTGCCTTACAATGTTCTAGGGGAGTTGTTTCTTTGCTTCTTTCTCAAATCGCCGTCAAGAGTAAAAGCTGAAAAGCAGCAATGACTTGGGGGTATTAGCACCAGAAGTGGTCAACAGTAGGTGCACTCAGAAGGAGCTGTCAGAAGAGAAAAGGATAATTGTTTCTTGCCCTAAGTATGGAAGGCTGTTTTAGTTAGTTTCCACCATTATCAATCACAAGCTTAAGTGGGCAGACGTTTTTGAAAGTGAAGGGCAAAGGTACAGCTATTCAGAGACAGAGGATACTAGAAATAGGGGATGGAGGAAAATCAGAAGGGTGGTTTGGAATAGAAGAAATAGTGTAGCCAAGTGGTACGTGAACTGTTAAGGAACAATGAATTAGAAAATATGGGTAAGAGGCAAGAGGAGAATCAGAATGAGAATCAGAAAATTGATGGAAATGGAAAAAAGACAAAAAAAGAATGGTCATGGAATTGTGAATGTGAATGAAAAGTAACTATAGGGAGTTAAGACACAGAAGGGAGAGAATAAGCAAAGGTTTTATAATTATTCTATGTATGAATGAACAATGTTGTGCTCTGTGTGATCCCCGAAAGGACTGTCATAGAGCATAGTCTCATGAAAATCCGTACTGTCTGCTCAAAGGAAAGCCTGCTAGGATTTCACATCATGAAGACTTTTCCCAGTGTAAAGTGGAAGAGGCCAGATAAATTCAGAGTGTCCATGGATTAAGAGAAGCACCTATAATAATGTACTGTCAAACAGTTCCAGACTGCATACTTTCCTATGTACATTTGTAGATACCACTCCTGCTTCTGGCTGTGTTTTGATTTCCAGGGAATCCATTCCTGCAGTGTAGCTGTAGGATGGCCCTTGTTTTTCCTCAGAACTAATCTCTGGTTAGTTATGGTTAACTCTTCTTGTCTGCTGTCCCAGCTCCTGTCCTCTGGACTTCCCCTGTTGGTATTTGCGTCTCAGGCACCCAACCACATGGTTGTGTGCACTTGGAAATGGAGGGAAGGAGTTGGTTTTAGTACAGATAAGTGGAGCTAGCATAGAGAGCAACAGTTCTGACACAAGCTGAACACATCTTAGTTAAATATGCTAATGGGAGTTGAAAAATTGAAACAAAGTTAATGTTATTAAAGTTATTAAAACTAAAACAAGATGTAGGCTCTGTATCTTTTCTGCAAGATAGAGAGCTGTGCTACCTATGCAGGAAGAGCTCTTGTAATTCCAGTCACAGTGGGGGGAGAAATGAAGCTGTGTACAACTGATGTATATTGATGCCCAACCTTGATACTTGCATTGCCAACAACAAAAGTTTGCAGGCAGCATGTTTTGTAGAGAATGTTTGAAGTAAGATTGGAAGAACAATCAACCGAGAAACAGAAACCTTGACTGTATTGTAATATAAACAAGCACTAACACCTGCTGTGAGTCTAAAGCCTTTAATTGTGTTTTTCCGAAAGATAAAAACTCCCCAAACCATCCGGTATCTGAAATAACTTTCAGTATAATAGCACAGAGTAAGCAAATACTACGCCTTTCATTTGCACATTGTCTTCACATTTTTGAGAGACGTTGCTCAAAAGTATTAGGTGCATAATACAATACAGGTTTGTAACAGTCTATGTAACATGCTAATCCCTTGCTAAGAAATGAATTGGCATGAGAAGACTGTAGCACCTTTATGATTTCTCTTGAATGATTAACATGTAGTGGTGAAAGATGTGTAGGGTATTAGCTCAGAGATCGCTAGAGGAAATCTCCAATACCTTTTGCAATGGTATTTGCATATAATAACCTGAAATTCTGTCTTAATGCTGACATACAGAGTTAAGATTTTCTATAAGGGTCCTGACACCTGATATTTATATTGAATATAAATTTGATTTTTTTTTAAACTGTTTAATGTTTCTGGAGACAGTTTCCATGTGTTTTGCATGTTACTTGGTTAGTACAGCTCTGAAATGTGCTGCTCAATGGCTGAAGTATGTTGTTCTGATACACAGTCCAGATTTGTTCCATTTGCAGGTGAGGGAATATAACTTCTAATTGACTAGCCAGAAATTGAGCACTGGAACCAAAAATAAAATTAGTTCTTTCTAATTTGTGTCAAGAGACTTTGCAGACTACATTCTGCCTTCATGGCAAATCTTGTCTTCTAACTGTAGTTGAATACGATGGTACTTGTTAAGCATTTGAAATGAACAGTGAAGGTGCTCTGAAGGAAGTGCTATGTGGATTATATAAAGAGTTTAGGTTCCTAACTGTAGAGACAGTAGCTTAACAAAAATCATATTAATGTTTCTGGTTTGGTTCAGACCAGCTGCAGATGGGACACCATCAAATACATTGTTTAAACAGGCTATAAAAACAGAGCCTTGCTAAATCTGAGCATTGTGATGATTCCAGCGAGCTCACTGAAACAAGTTATTTTTGGCAAGAAGGAAAGAAGATAGGACTTGGGATCTGCACTGAGAACCTAATTTTCTGTTTATTTAGGGAAGCGGAAATGAGAAGCAACATTACAACTCAATAAAGCTAGCATAAAACAACGAGGATGAAAAACTAAGATAAAACTGACCTCCCTTCAGGGGAAGAAATCAGACTTATAGATGTGTCTGGTTGGCTTGGTGGAGAAGAGATTATAGGGAAGTTGTTTGGTTTTATTTTGGATTGAATTATTATCTGGAAAAGGCAACCAGTGAGGTGCTTGGGGGGAGTTTTGTTTAGCTCTCTTGCCCATATTTTCTATATAAGGTCTTGTACTTTCTGATGTCTCTTTTTAAAGCATTGTTCCAGATAACATTTATCGTCCTGTCACCTAGTGTTTGGAAGCCATGTGTGAAATTTTGATAGTAATGAAATGTCTCTTGTTAATTTAAAATACGATGATAATTAAGTTTATAGATTTCCAATATTCTGTGCTATTGAATGGTCTTAAACTAATCCATGAGTAAGGATGAAAGAACTGCGATTCTGTGATCTATGCGATGTTTTCACTGCAATTTCAGCACCAGTACTGAATTTGTAACCAGGAGAACTGAAGTTATGAAATTAACTTTGAAGTAGAGCAAAAGGCTAAGGAACATAGAATTTGAAAATGGATCCTGACTAATTCAAGGAATGAGTTATATGACTCGCTAGGATGTTCTTGAATATTTCAAATGGATTAGAAAGAGTTGATAAACTGAGTGTCTTTTGTTTTTAATCAATTATCTATTAATGGAGGATTGCCACTAATTACCTGAAGGATCAAAGAAGGATTCTTTCTCCTGTCTCTCCCTCATGCATTCTTATTTTTTCATAATTACATTTGTTGCTTCTTTGTTTTATCTTTGCTGGGAACGAAAGATGGGAGTCTGAACATGCTATACTCTCATTCCTACAGGAAATTTTCAGGATCCTGTTTATGTTTTCCTCTCATACTTGGCAATGCCATCTGGCTTGCAGTTGCCAAATTTGAGACGAGTAAGGAATTCTCTTCTCCCCTCACCCTCTCATCCTTGTTTATGCTGGCAGAGGCTGTTGGGATTTTTATTTTTCTGTGCTCTTCTGTTTTATGGAGTAAAGTTCACTTCCTGGGCTTAGTTCAACTGCTTCACTGTAATTCCCGGAGAGCGAAAGACCTATAGTGCTGCTAAATGTGCTTGCTCTTTAGTTCTGTTTGATGTCTGAACGGTTGGGTTTTTTTAATCTTTAGTATAAAAGATATACATTACAGGCTACGAGTGTTTTTCAGCTGCTGTGTATGTATGTATGGGCAGAATAGGTGTTGATGTTAAATTAAAATTTAACATCTACTACGGATGTTTAGGACTTCAGTGAAAAATCAACTCGCTGATCAAGGTAGTCCCAGGCATCATTTACACCCCTTTTCTGTGAGGAAATGTCTCTGCCACAGTCATACAAGCAGCAAAATCAACATTGTGCTTTAATCCTGGTTGTATTTAAAATTTTTCTTTGAAAAATCTGTCATTTTAGAGTTTTTCTTTGCTATGCAATACTGTAGGCTGTACACCCTCAATCTGGTTTGTATGATTGTACCAGTAATAGAATTGAACTGTTTAAAGTCCGATTTCTCAGTAAAGGATCTAGAGTTCCAGGGAGAAAATATATGAGGATCAGTGATCTTAAAACTATTGCCCAAAAGGCTTTCAAAAATCTAATAATTCTAACATTTTTACTTCTCAGGAAGATCAAAGCACTCCTAGCCTTTCAAATACCTTTCTGCGTGATTTAGAAAGCAAAGATTAATATGCAAATGTGAAGGCTTTGAGCCGATTGAATATGAATTACTTTCTGAGTATGCTACTATTGAGGTGTTTGAACATTAAGGACACCGAACATTACATAATTGATAAAAAATGGCTCATTAATTAAAACAAGGGATTGTGTGACTTGATGAATGGCTTAGTCATATTAATTTCTTAACACTCTGTCAGTATGGAGTTAATTTTTGAGATGTAAGGTGATATTGGGGTGTTGGCTAGGAGATTGCAGAACATTATGATAGGGTGGTACCAGCTCTGCCAGTGTTGCTACCTTCAAGCATAGTGCAATTAGGCAGGGGTGGGGGAAAGCAACTATTTTTTGTGCTCTGCTTTCATCAATTCCATTTCTATTTTAATACTTTGTATTAATTCTCTTATAAAACTTATAAACAGTATGATCTGTTAAACTTCTACTGTGCAGATGTGCTTGTTCGGGGAGTGTGCTGAGACAGTGAATAGGAGACACCACCTCTGTCATGCAGCTCTGAACAGGACACAAATGTGGATTTATTTTTGCATGACATGAAATCCTAACTTTGCTCTGGCTTCCCGCAGCCACCATGTGGGACCTGGAAGCCAAGAAGAACCGATGGTGCAGCACTAAAAATGTCTCAGTTCCAAAACCTAAATGAGAGAACGAGGCTCAGTTGATCACTAGCAAATATGATCCTGGTGCTTAGTAAAATGGGGTCTTTACTGACTATGATACTTGTTCACTAAAAATGATAAACATTGATTTGTTTCCAGACTGAGGAAACAGGACAAAACGAGCAGGAAGAACCTATGTTGCAGATCAGGTATAACTCATTTCACTGCAGTTAAGTTGCAGGGTCATTTCTGTTAAAAGGGCCTCCTGGAACCTGAGAATTAGCGAGCTCCTTTAATGAACTGGCAGAGTTAAGGAAGGAGCTAAAAATTTGAATGATTGCAATGTGATCTAGCATGAAGATACTTGCCAATCACTGGCTAGTATGGAAGTGGCCCAGAGGGACCATCTTGACATAAAATATATTTGCACCCGATGCTTCAGAGCAGTACGATATTTGCAGAGAGAAAACTATTACATCACACATCTATTAGGTAAGTCAGATACATTGGTGAGCACCAGCAGGGAAGAAAGGAACTAGGAATACTCAGGACCTGAGGAACCGATGAGTAGCCAAAAGGGAAGAGCCCATTTATATAAGAAGCAGTAGCACGAACTAATACCTGCATTGACAGAAGTTTGGGACCAAATTCTTGGCGTTCACCTGAGTGTGCAGGCATGCGGTGTGAGAGCAGAGACAGCAGAAGCAATGGTGTTGAATACTTGCTGAAACGGTGGAAGAGCAAAGCAGAACCGCAGTCCTGCTTCCTGGGAGCATGGAGCCCACCTGAGAGAGAGCGGAGGGAGCTGGAAGTTGCTTTCTGCAGTCTCATCAGAAGAGATGGATTAGGGGCAGAAGAGAGTCAAATATTTCTCAGCCATTTCCCTGGCAAACCAGAGAAGTTGTTTTATTTGATTTACCTACAGAAAAAACATACCTGAGCATTAATGGATGCATTACTTGAAACTCGCTTGAACTAGAATTACTGCATTACATTTTGAAAGTACAGCTTGCAGCAAGTATAGATTCTGTGTATAGATGTAGAAAAGGTTGCAATTCTTGAACCTGTTTTATTGCTTTCATCTTTGATGATGTGACATTAGAAAGAAATGTGATATCATAGAAATATTTTTTGCAATAAATTACTACATCAAAAGTATTTATAAGCTAAAGCTGAAAGATAAGTATGGACTCAGAGCAAGAAGACTCATCAGAGAAAATGTGTAACAGATGTTTAATGTATCCTGTGATGTGACACAGACATTTTTGTTGTTTCCTATTTCAAAAGATATGAATAAAATAACATGTGCTGAATCAGGTAAGAATAAACCGCTAGTGCTATACAGCTGTCCTTGCTGAAGGAAGGCCTTCATCTCACGTAATTACATTTACATGTGTATTACAATAGAGCTGTACACTAACAGGATGATTTGGTCATAAATCCAAAAGCCACATTGAGGCTATTATAATGTTGAGGGTGTCTTGTGTAAGTCTCCCTGGTGCACTTTCTGGTCACCATCTGGAAGGAAGCCAACTAGATGCAAATCAGCTTTTTTTGGGAACAAAAGCCTAATCTGTGTAGGGGTCACACTCCAATGTAAAATATGTATGGATTTGTCAGTGGGAGTCATTACCAGCTTACCTTGCTGCTTCTTTTTGCCTCGTTGTGTATACTAGCTCAAGTGGAAAATCAAGTGACAGATTAATGCTATGTGTTTGCAAAACCCCTTTGAGAGGAGCAGACACTGTTGACCATAAATTTAAACCTTTGAAGAGGTTAAAATGGGTGAAGGTGAAACAAATATTATTGTGCTTATCAACATATTACTGCACTCTACAGGGCTTGATTCTCTTCCACCTTGCAGTCAGTTGCAAGGCTTCTATTAACATTAATGGGAGCAGGGCTTGGCCTTTTTCTCATCTATATAGGGGCTACACAGAGAGCTCTTCAGTGTTTCAATTAAGTACAGAAAGAGAAATAAAAACCAACCAACCAAACAAAAAAAACCCACCACAAACAACCTACATGTTATTTCCAAAGCATGGTATGGAAATCTGTTTTAGAATTAAAAGGGGGCTAGGGAGAGGGTTGTTGATATTCTGTTTATTCCTGCAAAATAAGTCATCTCGTGGGGAGGGGTGAGTTTTGAGAGCTGGCCTTGGTGCATCGTTACCATGGTGAGTTGCAAACAATTCTGGTGGTTTTGTGCACTTGCTAAAGTTAACACTGTTACTGAATGAATTATTTAGTTCAGATTTCCTGGCTTATAACTTGTTGGTTGTAGAATTCTGGCTCTAAAGTTTCAGTCTCTGAATGGTTGGCTCCTGATAAAGCAGTTTGAAGTGGTGTCCTATCCTTAAATAAGCATCCTCTGGAAGGTGTGAAATGTACCAAATACGGGAAATGGAAAAGAGCCTCTGGCATTCCATGAGATTTTTGAGTGTTTCTGAGTGTTTGCCAAGGCTCATTCAAGGCCAAGAAGGCCAACAGCATCCCGGCCTGTATTAGAAGCAGCGTGGCCAGCAGGACTAGGGAAGTGATCATCCCCCTGTACTTGGCACTGGTGAGACCACACCTCAAATACTGTGTTCAGTTTTGGGCCCCTCACTACAAGAACGATGTTGAGGTGTTGGAGCACGTCCAGAGAAGGGCAAAGAAGCTGGTGAGGGGTCTGGAGCACGAGTCTTATAATGAGGGGCTGAGGGAGCCGGGGTTGTTTAGCCTGGAGAAAAGGAGGCTGAGGGGAGACCTTATCGCTCTCTACAACTACCTGAAAGGAGGTTGTAGCGAGGTGGGAGTCAGTCTCTTCTCCCAAGTAACAAGTGATAGGACAAGGGGAAATGGCCTCAAGGTGCGCTGGGGAGGTTTAGATTGGATATTAGGAAAAATTCCTTCATGGAAAGGGTTATCAAGCACTGGAACAGGCCGTCCAGGGAAGTGGTTGAGTCACCATCCCTGGAGGTATTTAAAAGACATGTAGATGTAGTGCTGAGGGCCATGGCTTAGTGTTAACTTGGCAGTGCTAGGTTAATGGTTGGACTTGATGATCTTAAAGGTCTCTTCCAACCAAAATGATTCTATGAAACTAAATTGGATGAGTTGCTTTTTAATAGTGCATGGGCAGTGAAGCTGCCTTCTTGCTATCAGTTAAGTGTTTTGGGTGGGACAGGCCAAGCTGGTAAGGTCTGAGCTTCTGTTGTTGGAGAGAGGAACCAGGATATGGGCTAAAGGGCATTAATCCACAAAGATGCAATTAAATGTGGAAAACAGGAGCTGTCGATACAAGGATGAAAACTGGAAGCAATGAACTATAATGTTTATCTGTTCTAGGACTGGAAGCAGGCCGATAGAACAAAAATCTATTTTGGATGCTGGTCACATCTCAGATTCTGGGTTAATGCACAGACCTTAATCCCTAAGAGAAATCTGGAAGTCAGCCCTGAAGCCAGCTACGCGGGCTGGCTGGATATCCAGCCTGTAAATGCAGCGCAGTTGCAAATAGTAGTGAACTTCATAGAGCTGTTTAGTTTTGTTTTATTGTTGGTGGGTTTTTTACTGTCCTTACAGATGAAAGAACAATAAATATGCCATCCTGTTCATTATGCAGGACATTACATGCCACTTGGACTTGGAGAAGTGCTGGATTTGAGACAGATCCGTGGAAGGATGTACTTTGTCTTAGCTGCCCCCACAGCAGTGTGGAAAAAAAGAGTTGCAACTCTGATGTTTATATGGCTGAAGCTGGAAATGGATTAATGACAGTCTGCAGTGTTTGGCTCTTTAGGATTTGAACGTTGGAAGAAAACAAACAAAAGTTTGTCACCAAAGTTCATGGCTAGATAGGCTCTTGATATGGTGAGGGAGCAGATTTGTAAGTGAAATAGTACATCCTCATTGTATGTAACATTGTCTGGATAGATGGCTCTTTCATTGTATGTCCTACATTATTATAGGCAAGGAATTCCTGAATTCAGATTTTCATATCTTTATATAATATGGAATGGTGTAGGTTTTTTCTTACTTTTTTCTAGGCAAAAGTGCACATGTTCTCCCAGAGTAAAATATTTAGGATGTTATAAATAACTTCTCAGCAATGCATAGTTGTTTGCATTAAAATGGAACTATGCGAGTAATGAATGTTGACTTGGAATCGCAGCCAGTATGGTAATGAAATAAAGCCTCATTAGACCCAAATAATTTGCAAATTGAGTTTGTTTTCAATTAAATAATGATCTCCCTGGCTGATCTGAGGAAAGGGCCATGTCAGTCAATCAAGTAGGAAAAAGGACTTTTAAACAAATGTAAACTAACATAAATGTTAAATTATGAATTCATTTCATACATATATAGCAGTAAATCCCCACTTGTAGACAGCTGTCAAGATTGCCTAGAAAACTTTGGTTATAAGGCAGTCTCTGTAGGCTCAACTTCCTTTTTTTTTGCTACAACATTCATTTTAAATGTGATCATTCTTCTGCTCTTGTTCTATGTTTGGGAAAGGTATAAGTAATTCTTTTTGTGTAAATTCCAACTCTACATCAGTTTATCACAATGCTTATGTTAGTCAAATATACTTGGAATTAACTACAAATTATTCAGATGTTAAATAGGTGCATGTATTGGGCAGCTTCTAGATCCGTTTTGACTTTCTTAACTACAGCCTTGCAAAAGAGTAGGCATAAGTCATATGTGAAATAAGATTCATCCAGTGTATCATTAGACTTTTAGTAAATGAGTATTTTTACCTGAAGGAGATGTAGGAAAATCAAAATGCATCACAAAGCTCTGTGAACCACGAGAGTGTTTCGCCCCCTCTCTATAACCCTGGTTGTGTTCTGCTGTTGAGTTTTAAACCAGTGTTTTGTTGCCATTGGGTTTCCTCTGACAGAAGATTTGACCAGGGATCTGTATAACTATAGAGCATCTGGTCTGTTTCTTTACCTCCCTTAATTAAAATCAGATCTATTTGTTAGAAAACGTTGCAGAAAACCTAAAGGTAGCAGATGGGAACCTCCAGTACAGAAACTGACTGCAACCCACTGGAAACTGAAGCTCAAAACAATGAAAATCTCTGCAGCTAAGGCAAAGCAGAGTATCAAGGAATAGCAAAGTCACCCTGACAGGTCAGTAATTTGCAGGTAAATATAAACAGAGTCTGCATTCTCTTATTGTGCCAACTGGGTCCAGTAAAGTGTTTTATTTTCCAAATAGAAATTTATCCCATGATGGGGTTGATCAAATATACCAGTCAAATAGCTACTCAAACAAGAACTAATTATCTATTCTTCTTCTCTTTCAGTAACTGTGGCTTTTGCAGAATTTCTGATCTGTTTACATTTCCCCCAAGTATGACATCATATTAACGCTACAAAATTTGGTTGAATAAGAGTGCTACAAAACTGTCCAAGTGTATAGTATGGGTTCCGTAAGCCATTAGTGACTAGAACATGAATTTGGCTTCCTGCTAAAACATACCAGTCTCTCCATAACTGTAGAAATGCTGATATAAGCTTGCTAGCCTTGACTTCTCACTGCCTCACTATTTATGGAGTCACTTATGCCTCCAAACAGAGTGTTTAAAATGCTACTAAATCAGAGCGCCTGTGGGCCCACACCGGTGGCAGCGTGGAGGCAAGTAACTTTATAGGTGTGACAATGGAGCATGGGGCCGTAATCCTTTTTTCAGCAAGGATATTAAATTGTAGAATTGCCTGTGAATTAGTGGAAGATGGCTCAACGTTACCCTTTCTGTATATAATATCAAGTCAGACTTCTGGTGCTGGCTGGGTGTCCTCTGCAAGGCTGCTTTCCATTCCAGTGGTTCTCCTGTGCAACTGGCTGTAAACAGGATGTGATGTTTCTTCAGTCACACACCTTTTCTCTTGGCATTGAGTACTGTAGCTGAGGAGTGCAGGTGTAAGAGGAATTTTCTCATTGCCAAAGGAAGTTCCAAAAGGGAAAAAGGCTGAGCTAGGTGATTCGCAGGGTTCTTTGTTTTGGTTTTGGTTTTAGTTTGCTTGTTTTCCCTAAAGGGCTGCTGTCATCATCTTGAGGGTCCAAGGTTAGAGTACTGAACCAGCTGCTCCTGCTCAAGGTGGACCTAACCTGGGATTACACTGTTCTCATGATAGTTTGAAGTTACTTTAGACTTCTGTTCTTTGAAAACTGGTCATAAAGCTAGAACATTAACTGTGTGAAAATTAGTGGTTTTGGAGTATTTGCTTAAATCAGCATCTGAATCGTAAAGCTGAGGGGCTGATATGTCGTGTGTTTAGCTGGTCACTTCAGTTTGAAGTGAGAGTGATATCACTGAGTATGACATAAATTGAGGTTATGGCTGAACTATGGAGAGTTATGGAAAAATTCAGTTAAACTTCAGACACTTTTTTCTCTCTGCATATGAATTAACTAGATGTTCCATATCATAATAGTCAAGGATGACTGTTGTTAACCATTCTTTAGCTTTCTTTCATGTAATATAAGAAAAAATTGCTAAAACTACATTTTAAATTATTAATCTGAGATTAGATGGCCAAACAGTTAATTTTCCTCTCTCACACCTGAGCTTCATACTCTGACAGGTGCCCTAGAAGTACTGTGATGAAGGAAGCATAATCAGGGGTGAGGGGTCAGTTACAGTGAAATTAGATAGTCAAATAACCACAGGTTCAAGGATATGCTTAAATGAACAGTATAGCTTGCACTATCTTTTGGCAGTTATTTTAAGGAACATAAAACACTTCACAATGTCCTAATTTTGCAGGGATAGGCTGTATAGACCATAAATCCTCTGCACACTATTGAAAGGGGTCAGAATCTAATTTACAGGTCTGATTCAAAGCTTGTGAGGTCAATGGAAATCTCTGTTAAGTTTAGTAGAGTTTGGATCATATCTTAAAAAAAATAAAAAAAAGAAAAGTGCTGAGTGCTAAGATTAAATGAGAGAAGTAAAAGTTTTCCCAGGATACATCCACTTTTTATATATCTATCACTGAAACAGGAAAAAACTGTTTGTAAGAGCGATAGACTATCTCTTACAGTTCCATTTTAAGTTTATTTCAAAATACAGTGAGCCTAATGAGTGAAGATGTGAGATTGTTTATTACTTGCTGTTATACAATAAATGGAGGTGCATCTTTGCCCCAGGGATCTGCATGAATAGTGGACTTGGGAAGAAATCCCCTGCAAGAATGTCCTTTCCAGTACAGAATGAACCAAAAGTCCCGTCGGAATTATTTAGCCCATTGAGTATACAATCCTGTAGCTATCCTTTGGCTAAAAACATGGGATTACATTTTCTGCTGATGAAAATGCATGCTGCTCCACTGACACTAGTGAGCCGTATCATCACGTTCTGCAAAGAACTTGATGGTTTTATTTGCTGCTGTTGTTTAGTTGTAAAGGTCCCACACGGGACTTGGGCTTATTTGTCGTACATGCTGAAGAAAACAAATGGTAAGATGAATGCATTGGAAGGCACTGTACCAAACAATCGTTAATGCTAGTCTGCATCAGCTTGCCTTACAAAAGAACAGTGGTCCTTAAATCAAGCATCAGAAATAAGATCCTTTTAAAAGAAGGAAAAAGAGTCAATTTTGATTTTGCCCTTTTGCAGCGAAATGGAAATTTTAATGCTCCTATAATCTCAGGCCAAGACAGACTTTGGTAAGTATAATGGGGCATAAGTGCATTTAGTTCTGCTGTTAGTAAGAGTAAATTGTATAGCTGTCAAGTTGCGGCACGTCTATGAAGTGCTGAGTAAAATTATTGCTGGGAGTGATGAAATTAGTGTGCCAAAGGAGAGGGAAGAATGCAGATCCATCAAGTGAACCTGTTAAAATTTTGAAGCGAGTTTAAAACAGTACAGATGCCTTGACCATCTGCTGAGAAGTATGTGTGGACATAATTGCACAGAACAACTGTCATTTCATTTTTAAAAAACCCACTCATTTTTCACGAAGTATGCAGCCAAAGGAAGCAGCGTCTCCCTCCCTCCAAAGCCCATGTCCTTGAAATAGCTGTATGCTCTTTGTTTAACACTCAGTTCCAAATGGTCTGATTTATTTGTGGCTCTTCTGTTGTGTGCAAGGATTTACATCTAACCTGTCCTTTAGAAGAAGTTGGAGGCTCTTGCAGTTTAGCATGCCTGAACCGTACATCAGAGTTTATCACAAAAGTACCGAGATACTCTTAACTGTAATGATGCTCCCAGGGCTTGGTTCTTGTGGTTTATATCACTAGAACCTTTGGCAGAATTATATCTTTGCGTTACGTTGCTGCTTGTCCATTATTTTTATTACAGAAAAATAGAGTGTGAGCTTAGATCATGGGAGTATTGCTGTCCCTTTCAGTGCATGTCAGAGCTGTAGAAGCCACAGAGATGTATTTGTAAAAAGATAAGATTGAATAGAACCTAATGAAGGCAGTGGACATTTTCTTCTGCTCAAGTGTACCTTAGTGGACGACTTTAAGTATTTAAATTCAAAATTAGCCACAGTAAATTCCAACCACCATTTTAAAGGAGGGATTTTTTTTGACTCCAGCCTCCTAAGCACAGACACAGTTTTAGGTAGAAGTTCAGTTTTACGTGGTAGGAATAAAAAGTACATATTCCATGACTGGCCTCTGTCAAGTGAATAAATGTTTCTGAGCGTGGAGCATTTGCTGTGAATTGTTCCCTGTTGCTGGCTTTGTCATAGTGCCTTTGCTTATTTGTGATTTGTATAATGAAAAAAACTAGAGAGGTGTGGGTAAGTAGGTAAAATAGTATTGTTTGTCTCACACAGACACTTTTGCATCTATGTTTTACATTTCTGTTACTTGGGTGATGACTTTTGGTCTTCCTATATTTTTCTTTCTTTTGGAATAGAATACGTATTTGCAAAGACTTATGCTTTTCAAAAGCAAGATCCATTCTAAGCATAGGAAATCAATAAAAAGAATGTTTAGAGAAAAAAAAAGATACAGCTGGAGAAAATGTCTGGCCTCATCCTGAGAGAGATGCTTTGGGTTTTTTATTTTGTTTTACTGTCTTAGCAGATTTTGCTAGTGTTACTTTAGCTTTAAGCCATATGAATTTATCAATTTGACTTTAGCTTACTGAAATAGAAATATATGTAGATAGATACATAAATTCTAAAATGATCAAACCGTTTCTTCCAAGATTCAAAAGTGAGTCAAGAAGCCAATGACCTAAGGCTCCATTTTTTTCCATAGTTTTCTTTTACTGACGTTATTTGTAGGTGTTGTCTTTTTGCAGCTGGCTTTTAAAAAATTGAATTATTTTAATTCCTTCTGAGAGAAATAAAACTGCTTTAAATATTGTATGTATAATATTGTTATTGCATTTTTTGGTCTTATTGAATTAACATCTTCTGCAATGTGCTAACGGAAGAGAAACAGTGAATGCAGAAAAAATTATAGTCAGACATGTTTTCCGTGAAGGTGTCTCATAATACCAGTGACATGGGCCCTTGTAAAACGAGGCCAGTTCCAATATTTGAGCTTTCTGTTTGGAGTTTTTATAATGACAAGGCTCTTTTAGGAAGGAAAGGAGCAATGTTTGCTTCCTTTACACCATATCTGTGGCTGCGTTGCCAATATAAACTAGCAATGACTCTTGGTTCTGCTGGCATTTGTCCTCAGATCTGTGAGATGCAGCAGGTAAGCTTTTAAAGTAGCAGGCATGTTTTTCCCATGTGAATGAAGCTTTCTGTTTCGCCAAAACCCTCCCAACCATGGAAACTTTCCAATAGGTATCTGGAAAGCCAAAGTAAGCAATAGCAACTCCTACAGAAGATAATACAGAAATGAGGAAAATAAAAAAGAAAAATGACTACTGGCTCCCTGGTAAAGCAAACATACATTGATTCAGCCACTTGAATATCTGGCTGTCACTTTGTGCACCTTTGTCAAACGTGTAGATCTGCGGACTCCACATTGAGCACTGCTTAACTGTGAGGATATGTTTTCCTTGTGACTGTTCCCAAGACACTTGAAGTGCGTCAGAAGTGTTGGCATGCTCACTCATGAGCCCTGGTCATTCCTGCTGGGGATATTTAAAAGGTTATTTTTCCCAGCTCTTCACCAGAAGCTGCTGGGAGGCTGTGCAGCTCAGGTGGCAGAAGGGCCATGTGTGAGCTTCTGGGCTGCTGCCATTCCTAGCCTGAACAATTAAGTTAGACCACCATTGATGATATTATATATTAAAATATTGGTCTGGGAGCTGCAACAGGTGGGAGATCAAATTTTCACAGCCCCTGTGAAACTGAAGTGATGCAGACATCACAGTTCCTAATTATGCCAGCTAAAACGGAAGGACTGCAAATTGGTGCCGCAGATCAAAAATGTTTCTTTTGAGCGCCAGAACAAGATTCATGAAGAATGAATCTGCTCTCTTAGGGAAGCTCAGGTCGTGAATTCTTAAGGAGACTGGGCTGCTGAGAGCTGGGGCTTTGCTACGTGAGGTATTATGCTGTACAGACAGATGCTCAGAGTAGTAAAAGTTTGGAGATAGCTTCTGACTGTCCCTCCTCTTGAATTTTAGTAGAGCAACAGTAATCTGCCTCCTCCTTTATGAGTTAAATGTAGCGCAAGTAATGGGCTTGAATAGTGTGAATGCTTTGTTCTGTGAATTCTCTGAGTTTAGAAGTTGGATGCAGTGACAATGTTACTGCTGGAAAAAATAAAGAATGAGTAAAATGGAGACTCCTTAGTGGCGTGATGCACAGAGCACTGTGGAAACAAAGGGTCCCTATGGGATGACCTATGTGATGCTTCCTTTCTGAACTTTTCCAAGAAAATGGAATTAGTATGAAACCGTTTTGAAAAAAAAAAAAATAATTATAAGTTAATTGTAATGTGCGTCATCCTTGCAAATCAATAAAACATAGAAAAACTTGCCTGCAGGGTCTGTTGCATCATAGTTACACATGGTAATGTGTTAAATGAAGCTAAAATAATCTGCAAAGAAGTCTGTGACAGATATTTAATCTTATTTAGCAGTAAGGAAAATTGTAGAAGGAAGTGCAACAATCTCTTTTTATATTAAAAATCTTGAGACAAATTTGTCTACGCGTATAAACAGTCTCTGGGGTCTTGGACGAGAAATAGTTTGAATCCGCCGTCTTTTCACTTTCTGCTTTGTACATCTCCATTCTTCTATTCATATGTGCTCATCCCTTAAATGTCATTTGTATGCCATTTAAGACTGGTCATTTAGATACAGGTGAGTTGCTGTAGTACTGAGATGCTTGGAATTTGTGTTAAGCATTGAAAGAGGTTTGATAAGGATCCTGATTTACCAATTATGTTGTCAATATTTTTTGTGAAAATGGGCATTTTTCAAAAGGTTTTACTAAAAACAATTTCCCCAGTTCTTGAACAGCTCCAAATACTACGTTTGTAGTTCACAACATACCTAGGGTTATAAGGAAATGTATTTCATGCTTGAAATACTCTGTGTCACCACGTGCAGAGCCAGATGCAGCCCCAGTCTAAGTGGGAAAACATGTACCCACATCTGTGTCCTGCGCTCTGAGCACAGGCTGCACTTCCTGATGGGAAGGAAGAGGATGGAAAGGCCCTCTAAGTTTCTGCTTGGTTGTGCCACTCAGTCATGGGCCAGGTAAGAGAAACATCTTCAGTTCTGACTGCCAGATTGCACCTTTTTAAAAAAAAACCAATTAGGCGGTTGTATTTTATAGCTTTTTTTCATTTACTTACTTTCTGGAAACCCTTTCCAATGCCAAAATGAGCTCACTTATGCGTTCAGTCCTCATTCTTTAGATTCCTAGAGTACCATCTTTATTGAAAACCAGAAAATATACTCTGCAAAAGTCTGCTCTGATTCTTAGCAGCAAAGATCTCTTACACAGACTGTATGTCAACTGCTTAATAAGGGCTTCTAATACAGTCTGTGGAACATTATTTGCTGGTCACCCTTGGAGATACTGCACCAGCTGGACTGTAATTCAAATATCGTACATAAATTGTGTTTCCGGTTCTAAAATACATCTTGTTAATTATTCCATTCCCCATAGAGAAGCTGGGAGGAAGCCTTTGAGTCAGATTCAACATAATTTAAAAAAAAAAAAAAATATCTGTCACTAGTTACTGTCTAGAATGATTTCAGCTTTCTTTTTAGTGCTGCTGCTGACCAAAATCTGTGTCAAGACTTGCCTTTTTTTCCCCTTCTGGTTAAAACTGTATTTAAGGACCGTGTTTAATATGTCGGTGTGTTCTGTATTTATAGCTATTAACTATGGCATCATTCCAAGTTCTATTTTAGGACAACTTTTGTTCAGTTTCTCTGTGGTGCTGTGTTTTTTTCCCCACTGTGATGGGGGCTTCTGTTCCTCTGCTGGTATTATAAGTCTTGTTTTAGGCTTCCTGTAAAAGCTCAGAAGATGTATCTTTATCATTATCGTGTTTATCTGACATTGTTGAATAACTGCATCTTTTAAGGTTTAGAAGCTAAAGCTGCTCATCAGGCTTTTTGGTCTAAATCTTCCTCTTCTCCTGTTGAGCTTTTCAGAAATGATACCTTGCTTCTCCAATTGTTTCTAGTATTTTGGTATTTCACTGGGATGTTTGGTTTTATTTTTTATCTCAAATTTCCCAGGAGGTAAAGGTGGCATATTTTTACCTAAAATATATACCAGAAACTTGCTGATGAGGTTGTGGTATGTATGTTTGTGCCTTCCCACAGGGATTATTTTTGAGCTAGAGGTTTCCAGATCAAGTTACAGAATAGGCTCCAGATGGTCTGGAATCCTTCTTTAACAATCTATAGCTAATTAAACGCTCAGCAAAAGCTACTCTGGTTTTAAAACTGAGCACAGTCTTTCAGAAAAGCAGCATATTGATTTTTAGCTTTATTTTCCATAATTTATATCTTTTGTTTCATTACTTAGTGTTTTTCATTGCTGGTCCTTGCATCTATTTTAGTAGTCTCTCTTCTCCTGTGGTGCAGGGGCTGCTAGGCGCCTGGTATCTTACTTTGCAGTCAATAAAAGAAATTAATAACTTTGTGGGCTATAGCTTTTTGGTTTTCTAAGTTACTATGAAGGGGAGAAGAGTCAGGTTGTGCTGTGGTCTACACTGCAGCAATCTCTATTTGCCAACTGGTATCATGGAACAAGAGAAGGGGTGGTGGATCTGTGCATCATGCTGGGGAAGGGGAAGTAGATTGCGAAAATGGCATTCATTTACTTGCATGGACCTGATTTTAGGGTAAAATATAATTGAGCTATATGCTGGCTTGGACTAAGCAGTGTCTTTTTTGTATCTGATTGCAAACAGTACAGTACAGGTCAGTTAGTACAGACAATGTTTCTCACTACCTGTAATCAGAGAGACATATTAAAGAATAAACGCTTGCGCTCATCTCTAAGGAGAGCAGATTCTGCTCCTTAATGAATAGGATCAAACCAGGGTTTCCAATGAGATTTTTCTGTCACATAGCCAAATCAGGATTAAGTATTACCAATAATTAATTAAACAGTAGAAGTTATTAAACAATGCATATTATTTATTCCACTCTGGAAGCATTGTTACAGAAGTGTTTCCTCACTATTCTAGAACTAATGGGCCATAACATTGTGGGAATATTTTTATAATGCAAAAATAGGCAAATATCAATAAAAGTTAATAAACATTCTTTCTGCTTCTCACATGGCTAAAGATTGTTCATAGCACTATCACTATTGTAACTTCTTGAACAAAGTTTGACTCAGATTAACTCTAGATCTGATTCAATAAAACATTATTAGGCTTCTGTGACAGTTAGGACCGTGCTTATTATACATTTTGCTGATTAGAAACCAGCTTATTCTTCAGTTCTTAAGATAAGCTTCAGAAACGGATATTGGATCCATATTATCCTTCAGGATTTTTCCATAGGAATGGTTAGGTGAGTTAAGAAAATAGCTACTGAATGTCTTTACAATGAGGTACCAATATTCAAAAGCCTGTGGAGTGATTGGTACGTAGCACACTGCTTCTGAGAACTCACATCCCTTTGTGATATTTTGCTAAACTTTGAAATATGGTGTGCTCTGCGAATAACACTGTAATTGTGGCACAAGTTAGGTACATGATCACCCCTCTAAACGTTACCTTAAGGCATTTTAGTAACATACAGAAATTTTCTTACTACCAAGATTTCTGTTGAATAAGCGTCTGATACCCATATGAACTACTTCTCTGAACCAGTATCAGGTGTTGTGATAGAGTTAGAAAATGGTACAGAAGGACACCACCATGTCCAGAAAATCTTTGACACTAAGACAATTTTGCGTCACTGTCACTGATGTCAATAGTGACGTCAGCAGAAAGACACAGCCTTAAATGAAAATAAAGGAGAGGAATTTTGAGGTTTGTCTCTTTCAGAATGCAATGTTCCCGGGACATCTGAAAAACTTCTGGAAATATCAATAGAGTCCTGCTGGACCTACCCTTTTGGAAAAGTGCTTAAACAGGTATTTGATTCTGAACACAATGTTACTGATGGCTTCTCTGATACTGACTGCCTTTCTGAAGGTAAGCATGTCTCTCTGTGTTTTAAAGAAGTGAGGCTTAAATAAAAATCCTGTGAAAGTCATTGAGATAGGTAGGTGCTGCCTTGAAAATATTTTTCCTTCACAGTTGATAGCTGGACATAAATTGACTGTAGCAGTCCAAGGTGTAAAGGTTTCACATTGTTACATGTATATTTACTTGGTTACCAAGGTCAGATAAATCACATTTTAAAAAATATTTATGAATTAATTTAAAAATGCCTTAATATATGAAAAATTATATCCCTTATAAATGTGAAAATAAAGTTGTGTTGGTTTTGTTTTTTTAATAGTACTTTTTTTCTAGAGGCCTTTGGACCACTATGGTAAAGAAGTCAGCTATCAACACAATCTCTTATAGGATCTGATTTGAATGTATGAAAGTCACTGGGAGGCCTTCTGTTGACTTGGGAGTTCAGAGGCTACATGCTGTCCTGGGACTTTCAGGTTTGACTTGAAAGTGTATTAATTTAACTGGAAGAAACGAGAAGTTTGAGAGTAGCTGGAGGCAAATTCTGACGTAGAAATATGCAGTGTATTGTTTTCAGTGTAACTGAGTGCAAGCTGGACTTCATAAAGTTTTTGGACTGTTCAAGTTATGACATTGCAGTTGAGTTGCTTTTTAATTAAAAATTTAACGTACATAACATCTTAAAACTAGTTGGGTGAGATCTGAAAATTTATGACTCTTTAGCCTACAGCAAATTTTAATCACTGATCTCTGGAACAAATGCTGTTGTAAATAAAACATTGTAGTGATATATTATGAAGGCAGATTTTTTTTTTTTTTGCTGTGGCACTGCACTACTGAAAATTAGATAATCTTTTGTTTTGAGTAAAATGGGTTTTCTCCCTCGTCAAAAGAAACGTGTGAAGAACTTTCCATTGGACTGCAGAGTACAGTCAGTGAATGGCTCTCTGGGAGAAGTAGTGCTGGAAAAGCACTCTGAGTACAGGCAAGCAAGGCAGGCTTCTCAGTTAATCTCGGGATGTTGGGAGCCAGCGCCCAGGGCTTCCTGCATCAAATACGTGGTAACATTGAGGAAGGACGGAACAGAGAAACAGCAGTACAGTGTATTGGGTTGATTGTAATTGCCTGACTTTTTGTCTTTAGGAACCAGAAAGGGGATTTAAGGGCAGGCAGAAAGGAGGAATTTAACTGTTGTAATCTATCTTCTTTCCAGCGTGGCCATACATGTCAAGAAAAAACATGATATTCAGGGAATTTGTGGGAAAAGAACAGAAATTGAAGCGTCTCTGTCTCCAGGTCCCAGATAGGCCAGAGATGAAGCTAGGAGAGCTAGAACAACAGCTGGTAAAATAAAAAGGGGAGAGAGAAAGTTTTGAAACTGCCACTGAGAAGTCTCGTTCAACATGCTGCATTGCTTTTCCAGTCCAGACCTAATTTATTGTTCATATGGATTGTAAAAGTAAATCAGCATCCTGTATGTCTATGCAAGTGTAATAACTGATTTCCAAATAAAGGCTCGCTCTTTTCTGTACACCTACAGGTGTACAAATACACTTTAGGTGTACGGTGATAGCTGATGTCCCAATTAACAAATGGCATGTCTCCAGTATTTATTTTTAACCCTCATTAAAGGGGGCTTATAAGAAAGATGGGGACAGACTCTTTAGCAGGGCCTGTAGTGATAGGACAAAGGGTAATGGTTTTAAACTAAAGGAGGGTAGATTCAGACTAGATATAAGGAAGCCGATTTGTACGATGAAGGTGGTGAGACACTGGCACATGTTGTCCAGAGAGGCGGTAGATGCCCCATCTCTGGAAACATTCAAGGTCAGGTTGGACGGGGCTCTGAGCAACCTGATCCAGTTGAAGATATCCATGCTCATTGCGTTTAAAAGGGGTTTCAAATAAGAGAGTCTTTTAGAGATATTTTGCAATAATTAACTCCAAGACAAATTAATATCGTGGTTTATGCTGTCAGTGTGAACAGCAGGAAAGACGACTGCGTAATCCCCAGATATCACCAATAGAAATTTAGATAGCAGATTAGCAATGTAGATTATCCTGACCTGAGCCAGCCCTCTGCAGAAGAGCTGGTGGAAAGAATAGGGGGTGTGGAAGGTGAGGAGCATCTGTGCAATGCAACCCTGCTATTGGATCTCACCGTGGGAAGGGGCGGTCATGATTTAATGCAGAAAAAGGATGAGGTAACTGACATCAGTGAAGAGGAGAGGGACCTTCATCACAGCCAAAGCATTGAGGAGTGCCGTTGTTATTACGAGGATGGCGATCCTGCTGTCAGTGCAGAACACTGGATTCCACTCAGAGCTGCAATGAAGCAGAAGAGCCAACCCAAGAGGACCTGTCTGTACAGAATGAAAATGCAGCACTGAAAAAGCAAAAAGCCAGTGATTCAAATGAAGCAGGTAAACACAGAAAGTGCAACATGAAAGGACTTGAGTAATAGGGGCAATAGTGGATGTTATCTAGACGGAGAAGGTAGAGGTCGTAAACTATCATTCGTGTGTTTTTTGTTGCCGATGAAGACTTCTCTGCGTTCATCTCCTTGTACCAATTTCATTCCCATGGTAACAATCACTCACATCATCTACCTGCACTGGAAGCCAATGCCCTCTTTCATGCAGTATTGTCATGGGTTACCACTGCCTTGCTGACAGCGCTTTGTCTTTGCTTTTTGGAGGCTGGTATCTTGGAGCACATTATTCACTTCAGATATTTGTGATTCTTTACTTTCTGATTCTGAACAAACATTCCCTATTTTTGCCCTTTGTTATCCCAGAGTTAATCAAATATCTCTTCTGAGATATTCCTCAAAAATATCTGGTTTTGTGCTACCTGTGCCCAAGAGCCAGCAAAAGGGCACAGGGGAGTGATCCCCAGGAAAGGGTCCCTCAGCATCCCCAACCCTCCTCCTTCTCCCAGATGAGGCCATCTTTCAGGCCACAGGTGCCCCAGCTCCCAGAACAGCCATATTTGGCCACATGCATCCCCACTGCAATGGCCTCCTGATGTCATGAGCTACATCACTGCTGTTTGTTCCGGACCTTATAAATACAAGGACTCCGGCAGCTGGCCCACAGTTCACTGAGCTTCCAGGCCCTCAGGTTCCAAGGATGCCTGGAACAGATCTTCCTAGAAGCTATGTTAAGGCACATGGAGGACAGGGAAGTGATTTGAGACAGCCAGCATGGCTTCACCAAGGGCAAGTCCTGCCTGACCAACCTAGTGGCCTTCTATGATGGAGTGACTACATCAGTGGACAAGGGAAGAGCTACGGATGTCATCTGTCTGGACTTCTGTGAAGCCTTTGACATGGTCCCCCATAACATCCTTCTCTCTAAATTGGAGAGATATGGATTTGACGGATGGACTGTTGGGTGGATGAGGAATTGGCTGAATGGTCAATGGCTTAATGTCTGGATGGAGATCAGCGACAAGTGGTGTCCCTCAGGGGGCACCTGAGGGACAGTAGTAGTATTGGGACCAGTACTGCTTAATATCTTCATCAATGACATAGATGTGCACCTGGGTCAAGGCAACCCTTGGTATCAATACAAGCTGTTGGAGGAAGGGATTGAGAGCAGCCCTGCTGAGGACTTGAGGGTACCAGTGGATGAAAAGCTGGACATGAGCCAGCAATGTCAGCCAGCACTTGCAGCCCAGAAGGCTAACTGCACTCTGCTCTGGTGAGACCCCACCTGGAGTACTACGTTCAGCTCTGGAGCCCTCAGTACAGGAAAGACACGGACCTGTTGGAGTGAGTCCAGAGGAGGGCCAAAAAAATGATCAGAGGGATGGAACACCTCTGCTGTGAGGACAGGCTGAGAGAGTTGGGGTTGTTCAGCCTGGAGAAGGGAAGGGTCTGGAGAGACCTTATTGTGGCCTTTCAGTACTTAAAGGGGACTTGCAAGGAAGATGGGGACAGACTTTTTAGCAGAGCTTGTTGCAATAGGACAAGAGGTAATGGTTTTAAACTAAAGGAGGGTGGATTCAGACTAGACATAAGGAAAAAATTTTTTACAATGAGGGTGGTGAAACACTGGCACAGGTTGCCCAGAAAGGTGGTAGATGCCCCATCCCTGGAAACATTCAAGGTCAGGTTGGATGGGCCTCTGAGCAACCTGATCCAGTTGAAGATGTCCCTGCCCATGGCAGGGGACTTGGACTAGATGACCTCTAAAGGTCCCTTCCAGCCCAAACCGTTCTATGATTCTCACAGGTAGACCCCACAGCAATACTTCAAAGTGCATAGTTGCCGGAAAAGTTGGTTGGCTGTTCCTGCAATGTAAATGCTTAGCTATAAGTTAAGGATTTTAGGAATTGGGCCTTAACCGCTGTGAACCTGTAGGTCTTATGCATGGGAGAAATTCTACTGCAGTGTGAGTTAGCAGAACATATGTCTCCAAAAGACAATACATTTGCACAGAAATACCTACAGCTGTAACTGAGGCGAGTTTCATAAGGTAAGTGCATTCAAAAGGAAACAACAGAAAAGCAAGTTCTTGGATAAGTGCTTAAATTATTCTTGCTTGCCAGAAGTTATTAATTGCACTAGGCTTTATTATCAGGCAGTCCACATTTGCTTCATGTTTCTATTTGTACTATGTTTATGTGCAACTGAAAAGGCCTTAGTATTAGATTTGCAATGTGTAATGCTAATGAGTCTTATGAGAAAAAATACTATAAATTTACATAATGTTGGTTAACATGATTTTGAAGGCGGAAAAAGGTCTCAGGAATTACTGGTACCAATTGCCACCAGGGATGTTGGTTAGTAAAACTTCCCTTCTTGTGGGTGTTGAAATATTGCTGCACGGGCTGGGGTATTCGGTAAACCTCAGGGAGTCTGGAAGTCAGCAGCTTACTGTTGTGCGATGCGCTTCCAATGAATCTTGTCATCTGTAAATCCACGTTCTTTCTTTTAAAGGTCAAAACTGCCAGGAAGCATTGGTGCACCTGGTATTAACTGTCATTATTTCCATTGGCATTGAAAGAGGAGATACAAATCATCAAGTGTTTCCAAAATTAGATACAGTATTACAACCTCTCGGGGTCCTTGAGCCTCTCCTATGAGTCATTTCTTTTTGTGTGCGTTTCTGTTCACATTAGTACAAATAGAGCCTGTACTTGTGTCCCGTTCCTGATGAGATTTAGGAATTGAATTAAGCAGAAAGGGTGTATTTCAGTCCGGGCACCTTCATCGTTTCGGTCCTGTTGTTAGGGGAGCCGCAGTTCTGCAGAACTCGCTCTGACAGATCATCAGATAAATGCTTCTCACCCGTAGCGGGGCTGAGCTGGTTTAACTCAGCTGTAACTTCATCCCAGTGATTAAAATTACGTCCTCCTCACTGAGCAGAAAAAGGCTTAATAACAGGGTGATTTAAAACGTTGTCCAGATACAGTGTACAGAAAGAACAGAAATGATAAATAAAATGAATGAGGAATATTTCCTACTCCTCCTTTCTTTTTAGTTAAGCTTCTTTAATCGTGTTGGGGAAGACTCTGCCCAGCATTATCCCACACTACGGTTTGTGGAAACAGTCCCACATAAATCTGTGAAACTTGTATGACCGGTGTTTTCACTGAGAAGGTTGAAGTCAGCACTCTGACCAAAGGCATTTGAACCACCCTTATCGCCTGGGTCATGCATTGTCTGTCCGAATTTTCTAAAAATGATGGGTTTACTGCTCTGAGCAGGACTGGTAAGAGCCAGCTGCTACCAGAGTGATGGAGTTGAAAGGTGGAAACCAGGGAGGCTCCATAATGGCTTTTCTCCTTTCCAGTTTAATCATCAGTGAATTTCATTCTTATGAATGAATTTAGATTGCCATTGAAAATCCTAACTTTTTTCCTCCTTCAGGAGACTTCAACTTTTGATGTGGTTCCTATAATTGAACAACCAAAGACAAAATTAACCTCTTTGGGTAAGTTCTGATGTAGTATCTGGTGTAGCACATGCCCCTTGTGAAATTACCACTATTGTTATTCACATGTGGATAGCAACTAATAGATAATAAATGTATCGTTTTAGTGGGATATGTTAATTTTAATAATTAGTAAGTCAAAGCTTAATGACTATATAAAAAGTAAAAGGAGCATCACCAGTGGTGTTTTGCAGGCTAATATCACACAAATTAGGAGAAAGTTTTTCTTAAAGAAGTAATTTTCTTTGCACGCTGTCCACAGGATTTTGTGGTCTGTTTTGGTTTGATTGTGGGTTTTTTGGACTACACTAGGCAAAACTGGATGTACATAATTGTCTTCATAATGTTGCTGGTCTAAGACGGCATAAGCACTCTGTTATTGATCCATGGAAACATATTGCTGTTCTGTATTTTTAGTTAATACTTAGATGATGATGTTGGTGTGTGGAGGGCTGCCAGGCATTTTAGGGCTAGTAGTAAGCATTAGGGAAATATTACTGTAGACGACGTGAATAGCAGCTTATAAGTGGGTTGTCCTGTAACACCTATGACCATATGATTCTGAAAGATGTATAAAGTACTCTTGTGAGGCTCATGGGGCTGGAAGCTGATCAGCATTTGAACTATTTATATAGCCATTAGGACTAGAATTGTTTTCTCTGGGTCCTCTTAAATGGAGAAGCAACAGCTCTGATGTTTCTAGGAAGTGTAACTTTGCCCCTTCTGCCCAGAACACCTATGTAGTAAATGAACAGTAAGCCCAAAAGGTTTCGCATATACATGAATATGGACATGGTATTATAAGCAGAGTACGTGCTGTGGATGTCTGGGATCTCTGAGGCATATGTTCTCCACTGACCGTACTTACTGTGTAGTACCCTCCAGTCAACAGTACAGCTTCAACTTGTCCAGAAACCTAGCAAAATACTCTCATTCTGGATAAGACTAGGGGGAAAGCATATGTCTACAGTTACTACAAAAAAACCCAAAACCAAAAAACCCCAAACCTGTCTTTTAACAGTAGTTTCATATAACTTCATAATTCTTATTTTTCCCTATAGGCATTAACACCTATTTAGTTTTGTGAGTCAAACAGTTGAACATAAAACAGAGCTCAGGCTGCTGAACTTTGCCTGCCCTAAATCTGATTTCACCAATTATCACTGAGCTGAATGTTTTCTGCTTCTGAGAATGTAAAATTAGTTCTGAGCTTGCACAAGCGATGCTCACTGGGAGAGTCACAGATATTTCAGTCTGACATTCTTCTCTTCTTCCCAACTATATTTAGAGAAATGTTTCTAAAAATGATTGCCTACGAGATGGAAAAAATCATGTATGTATGCAAAGGTGAGGCTTTACATACAGTACTAGATAGAATCTCCAGAGTTTAGTTTCTGATTTGAGTGGAGTATTGTATGATTTCATTCTGAACATAGGTCTGTATGCAAAGAACTTTTCTCAAAGTTGTTTCTCTCTCTTTTTGTTTATGCATCCCAGGTCTTCTTTCAGAGATCCTGAAATATTATATTCTCTGTAGGGTATTAAACTTCTGCAAAAGCTTACGTCACCTACATATGAAGAATGAAATCTTGACTTGGAAGAAAATCACATGCAAGTGGTTTCAGTAGTCAGTTAACCTTGCATTTTATCTGCAATCTAAGTATGCTCAGCCTTGTCTCTGAGCATACCTCTTGGTACTTGGCATACCTCTTTGAACTAGATTCTTGGGCTTGCCCTATTAACCCTTGGTATATGTGTTTGTATATTACGATCAAATAACCTCTAAAATTTGCATAGGCTGAAGCGAAGAGACCAAGCAACTTTAGCTGGTTGTTTTCCAGGCCTTGAGGAACTCCAGATTGTCAATAGGTGCACTGATGGAGCACTCTGTCGAGATCTCCCAGTATGTAATGGTAATACATCAATTATGTTACGTCCTTTTGTACGGTCTGAAGTGCACAGTAAGTTACAGCTCTTTTAAAAATATGTTCTAATACATTATCTTAAAAATCTAAATCCTCAACCATATAAAGCTCATAGTTCCATTATTTGGGGGGGTGTTTGTTTTTTTGGGGGGTTTTTGTTTGTTTGTTTTTTAATCTGGATTACCTTTCCCTTCCTTGCAGTTTAGAGTAAAAATCAATCCCTGGTATTGGTAATAATCCTACAGTGGAAGGGCTTTTTTAAAGACACTTGTAATCTTAAATAGCTAAAAAAAAGTTATAATGAAAATTAGCTGAGACCTTTTTATACTGAGCTTTAGCCTGGAGCACATTTTTATAGCTGAGTTATAAACCTGTAAAACAATGTTTCTTGTAAAGCAGAGCCAATGATCTACAGTAGCTGAACACAGACTTTATGGTCTAAAACGTCCTAGAATTGGTTTGAAATACTTAATGCATATTTTAAGCACATAAATTCCAGAGCTATGTGAAGTTTTGCTGGCTGTTTGATTCTCTGGAGGACAGGTTTTTGGGTGACTGATGACTATTTGTTAAAGTCAGCAAAAATTAATTCAGCTCATAAGAAACACATTTCTGCTGAGGGACTCTGGAATCATCTTTAAGAAGCATTATTCTTTAAAACAAAAAGGGAGTCCCTTATTTAAAATAGATGCCCATCACAAGTCACCAGCTTAATATCACACCACAGAAATTTTGGACATGGAGACGACCTTGTCTGTCATGCAGCTTATATTCTTCCTTGTTCGGCTGTTTTCTATATTTATTAATTGGGTTTTTGCTAAAATAACTGTATCTTTTATTTAAAAGCTTCTGATATTTTAATTACTGTTAATTAAAAGGTAGCTTCAAATAAACAGGATGTATAAAACAAGGGTTTATTCAACTTCAGCTTAGACAGCATTCTTCACTTGAGCAGAAATTTCACCAAAATGAGTTCAGCTGAGCAGCGCTCATTCAAAATCAGGTTGGCTGGAGCAGCCAGTGCAAAACCACCTCCTTCCCTAGAAAAGTTGCTTTACTCATCTATACTAATGACATTGACTGGCAAAGATTACGAAGCCAAAATCCTATTTATGTTTTAGCTGGAAAGAAAGAAGGAACGGGGAACCTTTCCTCCTACTTGCCTTCCTAAGACAGGAAGGAACATCGAGGACATTGCTTTCCACTGAACTTCTTAGCCTTTCTTCAGGCTTGTGACCCAAGCCGACAAGGACGGGAGGACAATTGCCAGGGAGGCCAGGCTGCATGCTGCCAGCCAGTCCTGTGGCCACCCTGGTCCCACCGAGTGAGAGGGGCAGTCCCTGTCAGAGCGTGGCCTGGAGCAGGGGGGGTGCACGCCTGTGCTTAACCCCCATGCTATAGCCCCTCACTGGGACTTATTCAAGCAAGGGCTGATCAGGCCTTAAATTCTACGTTTTGGCTTAATGTTGTTCTTCTTATGAATGGTTACTCAGAGGTAGTCAGGTGAAGCAGGAGAAGGAGGGGTGTGGGCAGCATTAGTACAGTTTTTTACCTTAGAAAATGCTATCCCAAGTAAGATGATTTCAGAATATCCGTAACAGACAGGGATGCAGGCTAAGATGGTGCCAAGGAAGGGAATGATATTGTCAGTTACTTTTAATAAAACTTTTCTTCAGTGATAGATTAGAGATATGAAACCATAAATGAGACTGTCGACTGACAAGGCTTTGCCTGCAAATGCAATATTATGAAGGTATGCTTTCAGTGACATTCTCTACCGCAGGCTACCGACAGATTAGGCAAGTCATTTCTATTGCTATTGACACTGATGCAGTATTGTTTCTTTCTCATAGCTTTTATATGCCTTGTCAGTAAAAAATATAGTAATTCCCTTCACAGTCACCAGGGGTGGTTCCACAAGGCATCAGAGGGTGGTGAGTCCCTTTCCTTGCTCGCAGCAGAGTGGCCACGCCTGGCTAGAGGAACCCATGGCCAGGATGCCGATGATGTTCTGCACTGATGACATGAAGGGCAGTTACAGGCTTCTGCTTGGGATGCACATAGGTAAAACAATAGAAGACAGCAGACAAAAAACCAGCCTTCCCATCTATATTCTCTACATTCAGTATATTAGTAAATGGCCACAAGCTTGTGAATTTTGTTTTAAAAATGCTCTTTTTTCCACTTTGTGATACACAAAGAGAAGCTTGAGTGGGGAGGATTTTTAAGCATTTTCAAAGAAGTTTTAGCAAGCAGTAGGAGAAAAATGGGATCTTGACATAATCAATGCCAGGGAATATTCTCTAAAAATGAAATACAAAGGACTTGCATGCAAAATCCTCAGCTGTGGCGATATAAAAGAGACCTTAGAGAGAGGAAACAGCTTAATAAATATCCTTGCCCATGGCTGTTTTTCAAAGACTGGAGAGGGTAACTCATGTAATGGCTCACACCAGCCCTACTTCTAGCCCTGACATGAGGAACATATGGCAGTATAAGAAAAATAATAGCCCAAGGGAGAAATGGGGATGTAGCTGAAGTATACTGTGCTACAGCTGTTTCCCAGGGCCTGGAATGGGGTTTGGAGAAACAAAGCATAAGCTAGGGCTAAGTAAGCCTGAACCAGGGGCCAGGAGGAAACACAGCCACACCCACAGCCTGAGGAACACAAAGGGGGGTTCAGAATCGCTTTTCTCCTCGGTTTCTGTCCTGAGCACCTCATTTGGAATAGAAACAATTTCTTACCCAACTCTCACTGCAAAACAAATCGCTTGAAGGCTATCAAGTGTGGGGAGGGGGGACCTGAAAGCTTTAATTGACAGATGAAAACTAACTTTGCACACTTCTATGGGAAATGCAATGGCAGAAAGAGTTTTCAGGATGGATAATATGTATGGAGAATACCTGATTTTTGTACTGTTTTTTTAAAGATTCCTAGGTTTCTCCATGTTCCAGTTTACTGCAGTCACTTCAGACAAAACTTGGGAGAACGAATCTGTGATAACATGACATGACAGGCCCGTGACATCTGTGTTTGAACATTATTTTCCAGACACGAGAAACAGTGCTTTAAAGAAGCCTTGTTCATGTGGTATACCAATCGCTCCCTGATAGCCTCCTTTTTAGTTCATAAAGAGACTATTAGGCATGGTGATGAACCATGCTAGTCCATTTACTAACATGTCAGGAATTATTAACACTAATAAATGTATTATTACGTAGCCATTAGGTATCAGTTATAAAATGACTTAATGTCTGCATGATTACTTGTAAATGGATTTGGAAAGGAGCTAAATTGGTTATTTATTGACCATACTGAACAGCATTATTTATTGACTTGGCTCAGTAAGTTTGATTTTTCAAGCTGAAGTGAGATTCTAAGTTTGTAATGGTGTAGCCAGTGTGTAAGTTGATTCAGGAAAATGACATTTTTCGGAAAAACTGCTAAATTTATAGTAAACAGGAATCTTGAATGAACTGAGTTTCTCTTTCCTTTCAAGTTCATTAATTAATTAATTTTAAATGTGCTCCTGAGACAAAAATCTGAGAAACTAGAGAATTTAATAGTAGCTACATGGAGATACTGCTTCTACGTAGCATGTGGTCCTACGAGCGAGCTGCAGAGAAGGCTATGAGGCGTACGCAGGCTGTGTGGCTGTGAAGCTAGGGCACGCACCACTTTTGCCTGGGCTCTTTGCTTGGTAGATCGTTTGCTGTATCAACAACTGGAAAATTTGCTGCTACAATACTTTAAAAGACTGAAGCAAGTAAACAAGTTTAATTTCATGGGTTGTAGTCTTCTCACTGAAGTTGATCATATTTATCTCCACTATATAAAATCTAATTTTAGTCTGATTATTTTCTAGAAAAGAAAGGCTGAGGGCATGGCCTGCTGGTTTAATTCTAACAGAGAAAGGCAAGAAAAATACTGAGGCGAAGTCATCAAGTGCCAGAGTTGAGTGTTTGCTTTTCAGTAATATTTAATGCATGTTAAACATTCAATGCATTTAATCCAATAGACAGACATTGCACATGCACATGCTCCTAGACTATCAGAAGAAGAAAGAAGCATTTTAGCACTCTCAAAGTATGTTGAATTGCTTTTAAATACAGAAGACTGCTGACTTTCATGGACATAATAGGGACTTTGGAAGCTCTTGCATTTTGGGGATTGGGAGGTTTTGTTCAGCAGTAAAAACAAGTTGTTCTTGTGAAGCAGATCAGTATTATTTGACTTCTGTTTCTGGTGAGTACAAAGCTCAGACTTGTAATTAAATATTGTGTATTTAATAACTCTTAAAAACAGAATCTCAAATACTTATGTCATGGCTGAAGTTTTGAGGTTTTGCTTAGAAACTGGTTTGTGCGTTACACAAATATAATTAATCATGAGTAAGAACTGAATTTATCCCTTGAAAACCTTTACTATCTTACAGATGTTTACAGGCTCAAGCCTGTGTGCAGCTGGCAATTGTCTGCTGCAGGCTGCTAGATAACATCTATCCTTTTCCAATGCAGCTCACTTTCTCTATTTCACAATAAAGAAGAGTTAATAACCAAATGTCCTGTTAAATTTGCAAGGATGGGGAGAAGAAAGGAGAAACTCTAGACAGAAATGGTATGATGTGCCAGAAACAGAGTCTTGCAAAGAAAAAAAAAAAAGGCAGGTGGTATGACAGTGACGTATTTAGATAGAGAAAAGTATTTAAGGAATCTTTTAGGAATTATAGAGGAATTATAGCATTAACAGCACTTTATATCTTATACAAGCAATTATAGGCATTATTAGCTTTCTGAATCCTGTAAATATAGAAGCACCAAGTGATTTAAAAGAGTTTTGGTTTTGCTATATGGCTGGAGGATCCTTTCTTGGTTTGATGCATTGTAGCACTGTTTATAGCTCCCTTGTACTGGCTTCTTTCTGTTTTAAATTGAGCAAAATAAAACAAAAACCACCTGAGTGCTCCCTACAGATGAAAGCAAGGGCACCCAACCTTAATGTTATAAGGCTCTGTCACCAGAATTCAAGGGCTGTGTCATGTAGCTGGAAATCACAGCGGTCAGATTTTCCGTGGGCTGCTGACAGGAAAATGTAACATATGCTGTATTTCACAAGTACTTATATCTTCAATTCTGCATCAGAGCTTATTGCCTCTTATTTGCTTGTAGTTCACTGTTAAGGCTTGAGGAACATTTTTCTCGATTTACAGCTCTATTAAACTAATAAATCAATCACTTTTGTGAGGGGAGGCAGTTTGCTGGCATTTGCTTTGCCAACACGCTGCCACCCACAACAGTATTCACAGGTCCTCAAGGACACGGTAAGAAGGAGGAAGCTTTCCCTGTAACTTAATTTTTAAAACACAAAACCTGTTTCTGGTGCTCTGAGCAGCTTTAATGAGAGTATTGTTGAAGAGCTGTCATCTGCTAATCCAATATTTAACTTGCTTTGTTTTTCATTGCTGTTTAGCAAAATAGCTGCACTACACTTTAAGAGGTAAAAGACATTTTTTTAAAAAAAAGTCCATGTTAGGCTTTTAAAATTCTAATTCTGGAAAGGGAAGAAATTAAACCAAATATTCTTGGGAGTTACACAGAATATTTTTGCCACTGTGTAAGTTGTCTTACCATTGTACTCTGGGATTTGCTTGTCTTTCCTTGAGTGTATACTTACTTCTGGAACAAAAGTGTCAAGGCAATTCTTTATAGAAGTGTCTTGAGACATTTTTCTGTGGTGCTTCAGTTGCTCTACTGTATGACCATTAGTTTAAGTAGTGGTAGACTTTTTTTTTCCTTGAACCACACAGTAGTGAGGTTACCTGATTCAAGTTGGTAGAGTTCACCGTACTGTACAGGACACTTCCAAGCTCTAGTTAGGAGCTTCAAAACAACAGTGCCGGATCTGCAGTAGAGCAGAGGGGTGTCTGTGGGAAAGCAAAGTTCTGTTGGAGCTTGTTGTCTAACAGTGGACAGTACAGATACAGCAAAGGAAAGGTCCCTTCTTGTTAACTTAAATTGAACAAACGCAGCCAGATTCCTTCTGTTAACACAAATTATTTTGCATAGTCAAGAAAGAATCATATATACTGTGCTATCTGTTCTAAAACTAGTAGTCTTTTCCTTACACTATAGAGATAATTTGGTTTTAAATTTTATTATTCTGATCTACTAGTTTTGTCAAAATCCGCTTACTATTACATATTGCCTCTTAGTTAGTTAGAATGATGAATTTATACAGGCTTTATTGAAGTTATTCTTCTTTTGCATGGGTGTAATTGATGGGAGACCTGACTTAGCGTCTTGGAAAAAGAGAATGCAAAAAACATAAAATGAAGAAGCATGTACTCTGTCAGCAGGGTTTCTCACATAAACAAGTTTATGTTAATTTTATGTTTCATCATTTATCATAATGTCAGGATGAATCCTTTCATGCCTACATAGGATTTAAATAAAATTAGTACAAACTTTTGTATAACTTCTGCAGCAACACTGAAGGGAACAAATGAATGTAATATGCATAATTATTTTCCTGTGATTGCAGTGAGAGACTAAGTTGTTGGTCCTGCATTTGCATTTGACACATAATTCACTTCTCTAAGATTTTCCTGTGTCATTGCCCCAGTGATATGCATTAGACAAATCTGCATCTTTAGATAAGTGCTGTTTTCAGCAGGGCAATTAGGATATTGCAGAGAGTAAGCACGAACATCCTCTTGGTCTCTCGGTGGATTGGGTTGTGCCAGTATTGTAGGTGATAAAGCACATGAGACTGCTTGGAGCAGTGAGCTTAGTGACTGCAGTTTCATTATCTAGGCAGCCATTCAAAACATTGGGATGGCGTCTCTTTGTTCTTTGCATCACGATACTTTCAAAATCTACTTGATTCTGACAAAAATTTAGGTTGTTCAAAATGTATTCTGTATATACACTGATGAATGAGGCAAGATGGAAGAGAAGAAAAACACCTCAAAAGGAAAATTCAAGTCTGGGTGCAATAAAGTGATGTTTTGTACTCTCTACTTGTTAACAAGCCTTGCTTGACTTTCATATCCACTTCAGTCTTTTAGTCCTTAAACTTCCAGGGACAGCAGTAAGATTCTCAGCACTTTTGAAAATCAGGAGCATAAATAATAGTTTGTCTAACTTCAGTAGCCAGCTATGAACAATTTGTACTCTGTGACAATATTCTGAAGTATTTTGAATTCTGTCTCATTCCACTACATCAAAATGCATCTTTAGAGAGTGAGTTGGTTTTAAACCCTCTTCTGTTCTGCCTCTTCACTCGGCTGCTCTGTTACTGACTGTCCTAAACTGACTTGCTGTAACTGTGCAGTGAATTATATAATCGTTTCTTTTCACTGAAGATCAAACACAAGAAACCCTATTCTACTGATTTTTAAAAATCTGCCATGTTCTGGTGTGCCTTTGCAACTACATTGCCAGTGAAACTGTCAGAAGACCGTGGTGTGTGAAGACCTATATGAGCTGCATCTTTTGCCATCTCTTCTGCTATTAAAACAAAATCTTTTGCTTTCCTGACATTACTGGAGATACCATTTCCACAGGTGGGAATTCATAAACTGAGGTCTTGTTATTGGACAATACGTTATTTGCTCTGACAAAGCGGTGACCAATCTCTAACATAGCTTCTCTGGGCTGTTGCAAAAAGGAGAATTTAGCCTTGACCACTTCATTCTGTTGCTTTTTTTTTGTGCTGGCATGAGCTTACGTGCTATATATAGCAGCTGTGCAGAGTAATCAACAATCTGAAAAATAAGTTGAGAAATCGGCATGCTTAATTGGCTTGAGCTCAGCCACCTGAATACTGGAGCTTACTTGGAGAAGGTAATGGGACTGAGTGGCTGTGCTCAAGGCAAAGGGCAGGTGATGGGATCTTGCTTCTGGAAATTGTGTCATTGTGGCAGGAAAAATGTGGTGTTTGGCTGGGCAAAGAAAGGTGTTGGGAAGAAATAAGTGAAAATGCCCAGTATTTCTTTCTGTCACTAACAGTTTCAGGACAGACAGCATACAAACCATGCTTGGATTTTGAGGGATATGCAAGAACTAAATCTGGATAGAAAGACTTAATTTCAAGAGAGTGAGAGTTGTTTATTGAGGATAAAATGGATATTGCAGAAGGACTGAAAACTTCACTGAAACTTTCAGCTCATTAAACTCTAAGACATTAGTTTCATTCTTTGAATCAATATGTATATATCCAAGAATATCCCTCCTTTATGATGTATGGGTATGGTGCTGAAGTCAAAACACGCATGCTGCCTACAGGTCATACAGAGGTGAGAGATGACAGACTCACCTGGCTACCTTTTTTTATTAAATATGTGGTTCTTGAGGGAAGGGGCACAGATTATAATTGTTTTAATTTTATGGATCAGTAAGTATGTTTCCTTGATGCGCAACAAGCGCTTCAAAACTGATCAGTCTTCCTGCACTGTAGGCTTCAGATTCACCCTTGCTTAAAGCACCCACCACTGCTGGCAGGCACTGGAAAATGTCACTTTTCAAATAAATTATCAAGTTGCAGGTCATACATGAATCAAAGCACACCTAATCCCTTAAACAGCTGAGGTACTTTCTTGCAAAACTTTTTGAAATGATCCTTGGCCCATGAATGCAAACTGTGGCATTAAAACACAGACTTGCTTTCAAAGTTATAAATATCTTAGTTCTTATTGTTGTCATGGAATCTGTGGCATATTCCTACATGGAATAATGTGCTTGTCTCACCAGACAGCACAATCGATGCTTTGTTTACCCTTTCCCCGTTCTGATTTTTAGTTTCCATCAATGCCTCATCCAGGGGTGATGGAGGCTTTATGACATTCTCTGACAGGAAGATGAGACTATTAACTCTCACCTGTCTTTCAGAATGCTTTCTGCAGCTCTGGCTTCCCTTGCCTGTTTTCACCAATCTGATCTGACTGCTATGGAAATTCTTTTTATATTGCAACAGATACTCCAAACCACAAATTGTACAGATGGGGAACATGAATTTATTAATTCCTAGTGTTCATCTAGCCCATGACAGTTACCGTAAGACTGAGCAGCTCTGGGAAGTGACTGGACATTTTCAAATGGTGTACTTCCTGTTGAGTAAGATGATTTTTACCATATACCTTTCACATTGTAAATCAGATATGCCACTGTATACTGTTTGATGAATAAGTGTACAAGTCAAAATGAAGAGGGGCACAATAACTTGCCTATTCTAGTCATAGGAGTGGTAATTCTTTCAAAAGGTGCAGAGATAGGATTTTGTTTTAAATTTGAATTGCTGCTGGCTACAAGTCATTGCTGTTTGTGGTATGCCTTTGTGTAGATGCTATACCTTTAACAGTCTTCCCTCTGCTGCTAGTGCCTGTGATTTCAGAAGCTAGGGTTCAAATGAGAACACAGATGTGCAGCAGGTTAAAAGGTATCTGCTCTGCTCTTAAGGAACCATTTCTGGCATACTCTTTGTTTTTTAAATATTAACCAACTAGCCAGAACTTCCCCTTCTATACACGTTCTGGAGTGTGGTGGCCACCCTGTAAGGTGAAGCTGAAGCACCAGTAAATATGCGTTTTGTCTGGTATCTATCTGAACTTTGCAAGCAGGCGCTGGTTGTTTAACACCCTGTTAGTCCCTAGCTTCTAGATGCTGCCCCTCATCCTTTTTTCCCTCCCTGAATCATTATCTGTAACAGCTTGGCATGCATGAGGCTTCATGGGGTCATTACAATCCCTTTTCCCTATTGGAATTTCTCCTGGGCACGATGGAGATAAATTGATAGAGTTGTATGGGAAAAGCTTGCACTATTGTCTGGATAAATAGGATACTTGAGCTGCCTGGTAATAATCTGGCAGCTGCCTGTTAATAACCTTTCATAAAATTCAAACATTTTAGAAATTCTGTGCTCTGGCAGCAGTCTAATCTGTAATAGATGGGGAGTTTTTAAGATGATGATGATCAATTGTTGTTCATGAACAGAAATTAACATAATATTCAGTTAGAAATTATTTAGTTTAGATATTAGGATAAGAGATTTACATACATTAAGCAATGGGAAACATTTCAGAAGAGGAGGAACAGGAAGGAAGGGTTGAAACCTTGGTTAGAAAGGAGCCAGGCTGCTGGCTCTGAAAACTTAAAAAAGTGCTAAAAGCTGTGAGGAAGCTGACAGATACAGAGGAGCACAGATGTCAGATGGCTATGATCCCCCAAAACGGCTGTGGCTGATGTTCAGTGTGTGTCTGAAAAGGCTGGGAAGAAAGCAGCATAACTGCAATAAGTAGAGAAAGCGAATCAGACTCTTTCCTATGTCACTTGACAATGTGTCCAATATAGTTGGCAACAGACCAAGGGCAAAACCTGCCAGTGCTAGAAGCCTGGAAAATGAGATGGGAGAATGGGGATGCTTGGTTTCATGTGATAAGCCTGACAGAGAAGCAGCTCGGAGACCTTGCCGACAGAGGGTGATCGATGGATGTGATGTTCCCAGGCTATCAACTTTACACAAACTGACAGAATAACATGTGCATGTGGAGGGGTGGCGTTGTTTTTGAAGTCAAATGAAGTGTAACAAAATGAAATTATTGTTGAAAAAGAAAATGGTATGAAATCCCTGTGGTTGGAAGTATCATACTGTAATAATAAAAATGTAATGTTAGGATTATATAATTACCCCCACTCCCAATCAAGATAGAGATAGAGGATAGGATAGAGATCAGCAGTGTTAAGTGAGTTTAGAGAACCTGTAAATTCAGGTACTAACATTGGGATATTTCAGCTACCAGCAGAATTAATGACTCATCATCTACAACAGGACATAGAAGCAATTTTTTTGGAGGTAGTAAATAGCTGCTTTCCAGAACAACTAATCTTCAATCCCAGAAAAGATCTGTTCTGGCTTTGGTCCTGAATAATGCACAGGACCAGCTCGAGAAGCATGTAGGAGAGCTGATCTGTAATAGCAGTTACAATGCGATTAGGTTTAACGCTGCAGCAGGAGAGACTAAATAAAATAAATCCAGAACACAAATGTTCAATGTAAAGAAAGGGAAATACATACTAATAAGGCAACTGATCAAAAGGAAGACAAAGCATTAAGGGAGGAGCAGGCTAAAAAGCAAGAAGCCTAGAGGTAGCCTAGACACTTTTTAAAAATACTGTATTAGAACTCAAGACAAACTCTGACGAAATTTGAAAAGAAACCAGAGTGGTCCAGTAAAAACCCTACATGGCTCAATAGAAAATGAAGGTGATTCTTACGTAGAAAGGACTGGCATTTATAACAGAAAGTGTCCTCCAGAAGAGAACAGGCAGATCAAATGTAACCAGGAAACAAAGAAGGCTAAGTGAGAATTTGAGAAGCACCTTGTACAGGATGCAAAAAAATCACAGTTAAAAGTTATTTGAGTATAAGAAAAGCAGGAAGATTGCAGAAGTCCATCCTGTCCACAAAAATGGCTCTAGAAAGGATGCTGGAATGATGGACCGTGAGTCTGACTTCCATCCTTCAACAAATGGTAAACTTGACAATAAAGATTACTGAGCATATAGATAAACTGTTGCAATAAAAAAAAAAATCTCTATCAGAACTGGATAAACATATGAGAACTAAGAGAAATCTGAGTTTCCCAGCTATCCTTTCAGTTAACTGAACTGGTTCAAGGTGCCCGTGGTTTCTATACCAGGTACTCGCGCCTGCTATGCAGTCTCACCCATGATGACTTTTGTCTGTCTTGTTTTCACTAGTCTAAAGCAAGACAAAAATCTTTATTTTCAGGAGCCACTAGGGAAATAAATTGTGATGTTACTCCAGGAAGAAGGTCAAATAAGAAGGTAGTGAATAGCAGGGTATCTGTAATGTCATAGAGCGTGCGTGGTGTTGGTGAGGAAGGACTGGGTGGTGCGTAGACCAGACAGCAAAGGAATTTTGGAGAATGTGTCCCATAAATAGAAGGAAGCAAAGCAGCTGGAAGGATGGATGGAGACAGAATTGTGTGTTTACATGCAGTATATGCAGGACCAAGGGGTGCATGTAACATAGGAAGGAAAGAAATTCCTTAGATGGGTATTTTCTTGTGTGGGGCTGTCGTGGCTGTCCTTCCTACATGCAGTTGACCACCTGGCCTTCTAGGCTATTTTGTGCGGACCCCATGCCTGCTTCTTTCCCAACTGGTCTAACTCTAGATCTGTGCCTGTCGTTATTGCGTGCATACAGGAGGCATGGATGATAGGCAAAAGGGATGGTGAACGTAAAGCAGAGATTGAAGGTGGCTTCAAATGCATGGACAATAAGGACTTTGTGTTCTTGGATCTTGGGTTTTGCCTGCTTTGGACTTATAAATAACCTTTGACAACACTGAGCAGCTCCTTCAGAGAGAATATTTTTACATTTGTAACTGCAGAGGCTGCTGCAGTAACTAAATATACAATGAGGTCAAAAGGTCTAAACAGAGCTCAGGATCTTAGTAAAGTCGATAAATTTAAAGGAAGCATATTTGTAAAGTGTTTGAACTAATAAACCAAATACTGTGCTGCAGTTATTATGGAATCATCAAAGCTAGAATCTCTGGTATTCTAAAATTTGCTCTTCAAATAGCACATTTATTACTCAGGGGAGGGTTAAACAGCGAATTCATTTGCAACTAAGACCACAGACCCATCAAGGAAGCATATATATTTTTCAATTGTCTGAATTATCATTCTTATCTAAACGGATCTATTGATCACTAATGATCTAGAAACCCTTAGGGCATGACAGGCAAGCAAGAAAAATCCAATAAGCTCTCTCCACCATTTCAGAATACCAAGAAGCGAAAATGCTACTATTGTGTCCTTACAGCATGCCTGTGAAACACCGCATGAATTAGTAAACAGGATACTACAGGCTGACTTTCAGTTCTCTCAGCATATACAGAGACCTACTGAGTACAGCCTTTCATTCAAACTACCTATTTTCAAACAATATGTTATAAATTAAAATTATATTTATAAAGATAATGGAGTGTATAACATACAAACGTACTTATTGTTACTTAAGGCCTTAGGAATATCTTTAACACGAATACAGCATTCCCAACGCTACTTTTTTTTATTATTATTTGAAGCCAACTCAAGCGTTTTTAACAAGTGAGTATGTTCACTTATGTGAAATAAAGACATTGCTAATGAAGACATGTCTGACCGTCACAGTTACCTTCCATGCCTTACTGAGTTAAAAATCCTAGTGTGTGACAGTGGATGGGATGAGAAAAAATTAGTTTGATACTTCCATCAGATGTCACCAAAGATCATAATTTTCTATTGGCTTTCTGACATTTAAGCATGTTTATCTGTTTATTAAGAAGCAACAAGTTCCTGTTTTAAGGAACTGTATTAATAAGAGGACCTCTTAGATTTACCAGTAAAAAAGTCTGGTGGTATACCATAGATTGTAATATCAAGAGGGGTTGCTGGTCAAGGGTATCTGGGGCTAGTCACTCAAGGCCTGATTCAGACAAAGTGTCTTATCTACTGTCCAGTGCTAATCCAGTAATTTTTAATGTGTTTTAGACCAATAAAACAGTCTGAGCTCTACTGAAAAATCTCACCCCTTCCACCAGGGATGCCATTTGGATTAAACCACTTTAATTAAAACATACTGAATTGGTTCTCTTCCTTAAAGAATGCTTTTTTTTTCTAAAATATTTTGCTTTGCAGGTGTCAACAGTATCAAAGTTGATGTGCGGTCATAGAGTTTAAGGGATAAAACTTCCTGTAGATTTCATCCTCCCTATAATAACCAGGCTTGAGGCCAAGAGCCCGTCAGCCCTCTCCATATCAGTGCAGCACAGAAGACATTTCTGAGCCACGTTTGGCACTAGCAAGCAGGACAGCACGGCAGCTCTGATGAGCTGTACTAGGAGTCAAGTGTTTTAGTGTGGGGCGTGGTGCTGCTCTAACCCACCTTTGGCACCCAAGTTAGTTTATCTTCTGATGTGGACAGCATGAACTGTGTTTGCTGTGGAGTTACTGGAATAGTCGAATTAACTCTGCATCATGCTCCATTGCATGGTACAGGCATGCCCCCTCTGCTATGAAATCATTTGTATGTAAGAGGAGAGAGAGGGAGATTCACACCCACTAAAGTCCAATATTCCTCCTTTAAAGCAGTAATGGAATAGTGTCTGCTGAGTACAGTACTGGCTTTTCCCCAGTGAACGAATAAAAAGAAAATCAAATCGTGGATAGCAGCTCAGTAAGAGAGCAATCGATCTGTCTTAACCCTGAATAAGGCATGGGTCATGTAGAAGAAACAGTAGATGTGCATGTAGTAAAGATGTATATCATAACGAATATGCACAGTCTAATCCTGGTATTTCCTAATACATTAATATAAGTACTTCTCATATCCTTGTAAATTATTCTTATAAGTAATGTATGAACATATTTAAGAAATCTTAGCTCAATGATACTGTATTCTTAATTATGGCTTTTTTTTTTTCATTTATTATTTGTGATCTGTGTGTTTTTTCTTGTATTCAAGGTGCATGTGTTTGTTTATAATATACACAATAGCAAATGAAATAGTTTCCTGTGTATGTTTTGCATACAGCTATGTTTGTCTTGGGTTACTTATTATTTTGTCCAACATAAGCAGTGCTTTTCAGGATGATATGCTCCAAATAAACTTGCCAGATATCTTTTAGACACAGACTAGAAAGAAGACCTAACCCTGTGAATATAAATCGACCGCGTTTTATTAAGCTAACCTACTGTTAAATATAGTGTAGAATAAAGCAGTTTTAACATCTGCCAGGAATGAAACAAAGCAAACAGAAAAAAGGAAGAGGTGATATGGCACAAGAAGCAAGAAATAAGGCTTGATGCCAAGGTGGACATGACAGAGTTCTTGACAGGAGAGAGGAAATGGGTTCTGCACAGTAACTAGGAAACTCGAAGGAGTGAACAATGATGACAGAGTGGAGGAGAAAGCGGAGGGAAGAAGATCCTGATCTAACAGCATCAGGAAACAATGCAAGAACTCGGTCTCCCTGCTTACATGCAGTAGCTGTTAAATAAATTTGGTGTATCTTGTACTTTTGATAATTGTCGTACAGTAAGTGCTGTGACACCTTACTCATTTTAGGGGCTCCAGCTAAGCCAGATCAGTTCTCATAACCCAGGTTATGAGCATACCTTTGCATACCTCCAAGAACCAGTTGGTGACTGGACCAAAAATGTTCCCTCTGTTGGGTGTTCTGGCTGGTGAGTATTCCCTTCTTCAGCTGGCCAAGTTGGTGGGTGGTTGTGCTAATTACCTGGCATGCAACACAAGTCTAAAGGGGCCTTTTGTTTAGTTTTGGATAATAATAACACATTCTCTTTGATTAATGCAGATGACTAATTAGTAATCCATATCCACTGATGTATTTTAATAAAAGTGTGTGGTACATATAGATTTATGCTTCTTGAAAAAAACCAAGCATTTTATTTATTTATTATTTCCTGACAAATTATGTATGAGTATTTTGCTACCTCATTAATGTTGATGGAATCAGATTCTATGTGTGGCTTTTACTCGGTCCCTTCATCTTATTTTGTTTAATTCTGATAGAACTCATGTTTTTTCTTCTAGTCCTCTGGTAAATTATTATTGGTTTTGGCCATCATCTTTTTCCTGCTTACGTGCAAGCGTTAGGATAGACATGCTGCATTAGGAGAAATCTACACCTTTCTGCAAGTACGGCTCACTATAGTACTACAATGCATTATTAATTCTGCACTTAAGAGATTAAGATAAATCACACACTGGGTATTACAATGAAGCTTTGGGATTTAAGGATGTAAGGGGAGTTTGGTACCTCCTTAAGAGGGGTTATGAGGCTAGAGGGAGTTTGCTACTAGAGATCTTCAAGGAATTTTCTTGGGGCCAAACACACGATGCTTTCATTAATGCCCTTTGTGCAATAATGAAGAGTTTGCTAATGAAACCTGCTGTTGACATGCAGCTGGGAAACATTGTTATTGTGCAAGAGAATTACAGTATGATAAAGAAGAACTGAATAACCTTGAGGACGGGCAAAAGATAAAAGAGATGAAATTCAGTAGCTGAGAGAACAGGTTCATGCACTTAGAGACTATTCATAAGAGCTTTCCCCTATGAGACAGTAGCTGCCATCTAACCCAGTCAAGGTCAGGATCTGCTAAGTTTCAGTCACTATTCATGTGAAAAAATGCTTACAGCTTGAACATCACGGCACTTTTACCAAATCAAAGCTGTTGCAAGTTTTACAAGTTATATTTTTTCCTGTCTTTCCTACTTGCACAGCCCTCCTGGAAACACAAGGGAGGTGCCAACACCGAACAGACACTCAGTAGCACAAGCTTGTTTCACCTGCTTAACACAAGAAGAAAAGAGGCTTAATTCACTTGCCCATCCAATTTGGAGACAGAATCTGAGTCTCTCAGGAGAGTGTCTTAGCAAGTAGGATCAAGAATATTCTGTTGCAAGTTTTCTGTAGTCTCCAGTTGAAATACTTTCACTGTATAAAAACTTAGTTAATGGTAATTGCAACAGGAACTGCACTTGGTCTTACAAACAAATCATCCAGCTACCAAGCTGTGGGGTCATTTTCACTTTCTGGCCCAAAGGCTTATCAAAGTTTTTGTTTTGTTGGTTTTGACAGGTAACTGCCTTTCGCAGTGTTAAACTGACTGGCAAATCCATTCCTCAGCAGACAGGTTTCTTGAAGAAGGGCTTGTGTGTTTGAAACTGCCAGTTTTTTTCCCAGCTGCATCAGGTTGCCTAATAAAAGGTATAATCTGCCTTGACAAATGTTGCCTCCTATTTTCTAGGCACGAGAAAGCGTAGTTTCACAACTGGCTTCTGTGCTACTGCTAAAAGCTGGGGCCTAGTTCCCACTCGCCCCCCGTATGCTACTTCTATCATTTATATTGCATTATGGTGAAACTTGAAAAAAAAAATGTTACTGCCAAACAGTTGACAAATGTTGATACTAGAACCAAAGAAGGGATGGAAATGTCTGGTAGGCAGAGTGGTAATGGCCCTTGGGCCAGCATTGGCCTCATGGACGTGGTGAAACTGTACCCAAAGGACCCTTGTTCATCATTAATGTGCTGGAAATGCACAGTACTGTGCTGCTTATGTTCCTGTTGAATTCGGGCCACATTCTTTGCACACCAATTTTAATTTAGAGGGAAAGACCGATGAAAATGCATTTGAGATGTCCATTGTAACAGCAACAGCAGTAACTCATAACCTCTGCCAACAATAAATACTGTATCGATCCACAAGGATGGGACGCTGGGAACAAAATGCTGCCCAAAAGGTGGGTACTTATCTTTCCTGATTCTTTCTTAAATATCTTCCCGCAGTGGTCCTGCAGTGGCATCTCTCTCTCTCATTATTTTTCACAATTGAAAGGCTTTCTCCCCTTCTCATGAGATCTTTTGTGCTATACAATAGGTCTCAGGTTTACTGTTGTTTCAAGTTCCCTCGTGGATTTTTTCCTTTTCTAAAAGTTTCAAAGTAATCCTTCTTTACTGATCTTTCACAATCACTAAAACATTGGAAGACCATACAGACTATGACAGAAAACAATAAAGTTAAGGCAATTCCCAGCTGAGGGTGATAGGCACCATACGTCCATCACATACATTTAGGAGAGAAAATTAAGCCACTTGTTAAAGTTGTGGCATTGTGCCAGGGTGTTGGAAGGACCTACAAGGCTTCCCATCATTAAAAGAGGATTTAATGTTCAGGGTCCTCAAATGCTTCTCCGTTTTTCTAAAACAAACCTTCATTAGCATGTTTGTTTAAATAGTACAAAGTGTCCCGTTCCTACTGCACAACAGTGGCCCCCAGGGTCTGGCTGCAGCTGGCAGTCCCTTGCGACAGGCGCTTGGACGTCATCTGCACAATGTGTCTGCTTCGTACTGGGAAAACATGATTTTTAAGGGGTCAGATTACTGACTGGTGAAAAGTGGAAATAGGTTCATAAACCCAGTGGTAGTAGGTGCAAAACTGGGCCTCTGCTTTAGTTCCTTAATTGCTTTCCTCAGAGTTTTATTTCTGCTTGCAGGGCATTTTTATTCAAGGGTAGTAAGATTCTGGAAATAAGTGTTTGTAATGGAAATTGTGACCTGACTTTAATGTTAGTCTTGCTGACTGTCTGCTGAAAAAGCTGTACCTTAAGAAATACTGACTATGACAAATCTATCTCTACAGTGAAACACAAAAAAAGAGAACACATGTACAAATAATTATTTATAGAGTCCAGTATGGGACCAGAACAGCAAGAAACTTGAGGGGGAAAGCCTTAAAGCTCTCCTGTGCCAGACCTTGGGAGTAACAAGCAATATTACCAAGTTAATGACAGTTAGTCTATACAGACAAATTCTACTGTCTCTACAGGACCATTTTGTGGAGTGCTTAAGGCCCTGACTTCAACAGCTACCGGAGAGAAAAAAACAACTTTATTTTTGCTTTGCATTCACCTGCAGTTAAGTTAAATTGTGTGGTTCGTGTTTGCTGAGGGATATGCAGCAAAATGCGCACACCTGTGTGTGGGGGAGCCCAGCTGAGGCCCTGTGGGGAGCGGCCGCCGATGGGCTGATGGCCGGGCACACCCGGCCCTGAGCTGCCGGAACCTTCTGGGCTGCCCCTGCCTGAGGAAGGGCTCCGTTGCTTTTTGCTCCAAAAGGAAGAGGAGGCCTTGAAAAAGGCGGTTGTTGGGGGTCTCACTGCTTTGCCTGGAGCTCCAGAAGGATGTTTTTGACCCAGAAAGATGGCGTCACATGGGATTTCGGAGGAGAAAGCAGCTGCACGACTTGGAGAAGCTGGCAGGTGATGAGGCTAAATTATGGGGGGCAGTAAGATCAACTCTTAATCCCTAGAGTGACAGTGGAGTGTTCTGCTTTTAAATTCTGATACTGCTTTTGTGGTCAGTACTTCTTAGTGTCACGGGGCCAAGGGCAGCGGGGTGAGCCTCTCCTCTATGGCCGGGGCAGGCAGCTCCGGTTCCACCGCCGCGCGGCCGGGGAGCGAGGCGCCGCGCCTGAGGGGGCAGAGCCTGGCTCCCGGAGGGCGCGGCAGCTGCCTGCTGCCCTTGCCGTTGGAACCGCCCCAGGCGCCGTGCCTGCTTGGCCCGCCCTCAGAGAGGGGCTGGCAGCTTTCTGCGGGGTCCAGGCACCCCGGCCTCCGCACGCCTGGAGCCGTGCGGGAAGGCTGCGGCGAACAACGGCCCGTTGTAGCGGCGCCGGTACATCGGGACAAGAGCCGCAAGATGGCGCCGGCGGGCGGTGGCCCGCCCCGCGCGGCGCCGCCGCCTCAGGGAGCCCCCCGGCCTGGGCTTTGAGCCTCGTAAGTGTCCGAGCACTTGAAATAGTAATTTTGCACCGTGTATAAGCACAGCCCGCATTAAATTCAAAATGCTGCGTGTGGTTTCTGGTCTTGGATTCTGGGTTCAGCTTCCAGTTTCAATGTCCCTTTGCCTTAAAGCTGTAAGCGAGCTTCTTTTGAAGGGGTTGAGAACATAAGCGCTTCAGTTTCTAAGAGCAATGAACACTTGACCACAGCTTTAAAACAAAAGCTTTTAAAACTTTTCCTGTGTTGTTTGTCTTTACACAAAGACATTGTAATACCAACGTGCCCAGAGTGGTTTTTGGAGTATCTTAAATTTATCTGGTGGGGGAAAAGTGTTTCCTGGGGGAGTAAAGAACTTCTATCCTGTTTACTTTTAATTCTTTAACAGGTTAGAGAGATGAAAAGGCTAGGGTGTGGAAGGTTAGGTTCTTCCCCTTTCTGTTTCCAAAAAAGGTTTGTTTCTCACAAGAATGAGAAGAAACTCTGGGTGGACAGTTTGAATAGGTGGTTCAGCCTCAGCAGGAAGCCTGTGGGGAACTGGCTGAATTCAGTCTCTACCTAAACCCAAGGGTCTCCATCTGTAGTAGTTTTATTCCTGTCCTTATCCTCTTCGTTAATATAGATACAGCCTAGAAGGTAAATTAATATTATGTATTAGTCTTTATGAGGGATCTTGCTCCCAAATGTAGAGACCCGCAGCGGAGTGGCAATGAGGCTGTGAAATTATTACATCTGAAGTAAAACCAACTTCAGAGCTGGATGGTAGGGGCTGGGGAGGAGGATGTGAGGAGTTCTTTCAAGCCTGGCAGGAGAAAGTGGTCTAAAGTGCGGACAGCTTAAAAAGAATTTTTAGTTATGACTGCCAGAGGAACACTTAAAGCAGCCTTCTGATGTGAGGAAAATGACAAAAAATGCGGCTAGCTAATGGTGTCCAGTCATTTTTTGAAGATAATCCGACTTGCTGTGTCTAAACCAAGTCTCTTGTCATCCCTTGAGAATCTATTCCAACTTTAAAACCTTATTTTAAGAATTAACTTAACATTTCAAAACAAGCTGTTGGAATTTCAGTGGTGCTGCAATTGGCCATCTGCTATTTTTCTAATTCTAGCTTATGTTTGAATAAATCTGGCTCATTTTCACAAAAGTATGTTCCAGGACTTGCATGTTCTGTCACTGCATCATCCTCTTGGTTTTATTCATAGATTGCGTGGGTGCCTGGGGATGGGGGTCTCAGAACTGAAAGGGTTTCTAAGGCCTTACCCTTCCATTTTTCCAAATTTAAGAAATGGTTCTAAGTAGCACGTTTTATTATTCTGAAAGGTAAGTGAGAGGAGTATCATGGTAATCTCTTAGTGATTCTGCTTTCTGTGATTTGACTTCCAGAAAGAGTTCTCTTCTATCATAAACACTTATACTGCTCTAAATAAAAGGATATGCTCAGGTTTTCTTGCTCTCTCTTTTTTTAGATGTTGTTGCTATTATGAAAGTGTGAACTGCCTAACTGATGGGCAGCTTGCCAGAATGTATGAATGCTTACCAAGGTTAACATTCCAGAGGGATAACAAAGTGGAGCACATCTTGATTTTGGTTAACCTAGCAGTTGTCAAGGGTTGGGTCTTCTCTGCATTCCAGATTACTGTAATAATTTCCTGTTTTTCTGGGAGATTTGCACATACAATCATTTAAGTTGGTTTTCCTGTTACTGTATCTAATTAGATATGGGCTTATGTTCTAATAGTTGCACTGAAGTTTCACAGAAAGAACAGGGGTGTTTGGATCTGAGCCCTTCCCTGGTGTGTTATGCCTGGTCCTTTGGCATCTAGGTCCAGGTGACTTCTGTCCCTGTCTTGTGGATCACCTACTCTTAGTGACACTTAAGTCTATCATAATATTACTAACACTTTACCAGAGAGATAGCGTCATAAAGTGCTGCGGGAAGGACATGCTTTCGCTCTTACGGACAGAACACCTAATCCTATTTCCAGTCACACAGTTAATGTACTTTGGGCTGCCTGAAAGCCAGAGAAGGATCTGTGTTTTAACCATTGTACTATTAAACACTAGGTAAGTTATGTGTGAATGCTATTAATAGTTAAAAAGCAATTTAATAGTAAGCTTTGTTGTATAATGAAGCAAAACAAACATGTTTTCTTCCTCCCCTCCACAAAATCAAAGCTGGCTATCTGGAGACTTGTAAAATGAGCTGGTATTAGGGAGTTCCTTGAAGAAAAAATAAATGTGGGGTAACTAATAAATTTTATTTAAACTTGAGAAATTATATTGCCTGTTTCCAAGCACAGTAAGCTGTAGTACTTATTCCATAAGAGAGCACTGAAATCACTTGACTGTTACAGACTTGCGCAATAAATGTACATCATGAGTGCACTTCTCGTCTTGCCCTAAACCTGCAGCTCATGATGTACCTGCAAAAACACACCTTTTCACACTCGAAAAGGTCAATTGTTAGTACCTGAGATTGCCGTGTAACTTACACCTACCCCCTGATGGGGGGAGCTTGTTTTCCTCATGTGTAGTATATGAAGAAGTAGCCAGGTTACAGAGCAGTCGAGTCCACATAGTTCCACAGAAGCTGAGCTTTTTACTGCTGTGGCTTTTATTGCTGCTTGTCACCATACAGTCGCACTCTTTTCTTTGCAATGGCTCTAATGCCTGGCTGACTCTGCAGTGAGTCGATTCAGAGAGCTGAACTGTCCACCAGAAATCCTCCTGAGCTCACTCCTTGCTGTGTTAGACAGGTGCCAGTTCTAGGAACAAAGTGGAGATGCATAGCCTGGGGTAGGCAGTTCCTGCACTCAGACATGTGTACGTGCCCTAAATGTTGTCCTCTGAACAAGGGATAATCAGACTAAGATGGAAGAGAGGCGACTGAGGTGGTCAATAAAGAATGGTTGCTGACTGTCCTCTAATACAACTAGATGCATCAGATGGTGGAAGGTTGGGAGAAAGAAACAGAACTAAGGAGGGAAGCCACTCTGTGCGTATGCATTGAACTAATTTGTCAAGGTTGGGTCTTCTCCACATTCCATGTTACTTTAATAATTTCCTGTATTTCCGGGAGATTTAGTCAGGGCTGCAGGACACCAGCACACCACCTTTGACCCAGGAACTCTGCCTACAATAAACCTCTGGATGCTGGAAGAATATTTTGGAGAAAAAAACCACTCTGTTGTATGCTTAATATGTGCTCTTCCTGGGCTATTTGCTGTTGACTGCAGTACGAAGTCAAACAAAGACCTGTTTGGCCCTGTGTTGTTCAGGCACAGTGTGTTAAACACTTAGCAAGCTTAGGAAAGGAGTCAGACTTCCAGGAGTTCTACTACCATACTTGTAGACAATCTCCTGTAGTAGGCTGGCTGTATGCAGGTATAACACAAGGGGCTCCTTTTGTAACCTGCTGCAGTTAACACCTGCTGGGTTTTAATCCTCTGAAGTTCTGAGTGCACTTTATCGAGAGATGAGTGATCTCTGTACTTCAGGCATCTGAAATAAAGTAGGTGGCTGTAGGTGCTACAAAGGAAGCAGACCTTAGCTGTAAGAAGGAAATGAATTCAGTCTGTGTTTTCTTTCCCAGTACCACATTCCTTGTTTTTTTGAGAGTCATATGTAACACAGTGCCTGTGCTTTATATATGGGTGTGCATACAGGCACGTATGTGACCTCTGTGGGTGGTGAGGCACAGAATAAAATACTACTAAAATACATAATTTTGAAATGCACTTCTCAATAGTACTCAGTACCCAATTGGAACAGTGCAAATCCCCAAAACTTTAAGAGCTAAATGAAGAGCAAAACATGAAATGAGGAGAGCAGCCTGCCAAATGCTGCTCCGTTGTGCTCTTTGGCAAGGTGATTTCTGTAGGTGTTGACCTTTCAGAAGATATTTTGAAAAAAGCTAGCGTTTTGGTTAGCAAATACAAGGAGCACAAATACTTACAGTCAGAAGGTTTGCAGTGTCAGGCTACCATACAGAGAAGCAAAGAATTCAGTGTTATTTATATTCCCTTTCATTTGTGAATTTTCAAGTGCTTTACATCATTTAGGTCCAAGTATTGCCAGATGTTGAATATTTTCAACTATGAGTGAAGTCACTAGGATGTGAGGTCCATGAGGACATAAAGAGATGCTGAGCTCATAAGGTCAGCCCTATCCTGACTCTTTAGAAAAAATTTTATGGAAACACTATCATGCTACTTTAGTCCTCATCTTCTCCCATAGTTGTTAAAAAAGACTACTACCTAGGCAGAGAAAGTCTGTGCAGGTAAGTATTAGGCAAAAGAGAATAGTTATTAAAGAGCAGTTTTTGTTAGCATTGTCTTGGACACCAGTATAGTCTGGATTAGCAGAGTTGTGTTGTGATTAATGGCCTTATCAAAACTCAGAAAAATTACAGAATTTACACAAAGGAATGCAATATCCGCTACCACCACAGAACTTAATAACAAGGCAAAGCATGAAACAGTATTTGATGTCATTAATAAAATCTATCATGGGATGCAGAAAAGTATTTGCAACTGCATCAGTCCTTGAGGAAAAAGCAGATAAGAGAGCTGTGGTGATAGAATAGATAATACATTAAAGAAAAATTAACATATCTTTGGGGATTTTTTTTTTAGGAGGAGGTGAAGGGAAGCTTTTCTTTATGAGGGGAAGCTGCAGTTGTCTGAAAGCATGGAGAACGTCGTAGTTAGAAATCTTCACTCTTTAAGCAAGCATTCTTAAAATAGACCCCCTGACAGGTGCCTGTGTGTTTTACGTAACTAGTGCTAATTGTTCAAATAGCAGTTTCAGCTGCAGTTGTGTTTTTACCTTTGTGTCAGCTAGTGACTCCTTATAAAGAATGCACCCACTATTTTTCTCCTAATAATATCCTATAGTAATGAAAATGCGGAAAATGCTCAGGTTCTTAGTTTTAGCTAAACCATACTATAAAACTTCTTAAATCTTCAGAATTTTGAGTCATTGTATTCTTGTCTTGCCTAAATAGTTGTCTGGCTTTGCCTGTCCTTGAGCACTGAAATCTGCAAGTTTTGTGGCCTCTCCATTGCGTTGGCTCCATCTCCTTAAAAGATGGGTGTGCTTTTATGGTTACTTGATTGCACATACCTGTGAAATAGTAGACAATAGGCATACAGATCAAGCCATGCGGCACAAGTGTCAAACATGACAGCTAGGAATAGCCTAAGATCATCTCTGGAAGGAGGCTTATTTTAGGCTCTAGTTCTTATCTTATTAATGAGGAGATATTTTCCTTGCTGTAACTGAATGACTTAAAATAATTGAGAGCTCACTGAGCACATGGCCAAAGCTCTGAGCTAGAAAAATCAAATCATTTATGGATTTTTTTCTCCTTATTCAGCCTACTTGAACCACCTACTGATGCAAGGCCTGGAGGTCGCAGGTTGTCATAAAGCTGAATGTGAGATTATTTGAAATGAATCTCATCAAGTTGGCTTAGACACATATAAAACTATGGTATATTCCATTACCCCAGCTAAGCTCATCTTTCTACAGAGCTTGTCTGTCTTTTTTCTGCTTTCTTCAGCTGGGATCTGTTCACTAACTTCTGAGATTCTTGCCAGAAAAAAATGCCAAATGCTTCTAAGATCCTGAAGAATGTGCATTAGCTGCCTGTGACAGGATCCATTTCATTGGATGTCTGAAGGAGGAACATCTGTCTGATAGTGGCCATGTTCTGAGGCAGTGAAGTCATGCCCCTCCATTATTCTGGCTTGAAGAGATCTCTGCAACCAGAAGCTGGATACTAGTTGGAGTGGTGAATGATACCAAGGTTGCTTCAACTTTTGGACTATTACCATTAGTACAAGAAGGAGCAGACCATGGGAGCTGTGTGCTGACCTGAAAATGAAATGTATGGATGTTCTCACTTGATTTGCTTACTCTGCCATAAGTGTGGCTTTAATGCTTTTTTTAGTATGGCACCATTCTTCGGCACTGTTAAACATAGTGCATATGTCCATCAGCATAACTCTAGCTCATTCTCTTCCAGTTCTCCTGATTATTTTTCAGGAGGTTATTAAAAAAAAAAAAATTCTGGAAGGAAAACACACCTGCTAGGTGAAGACAGATTATTCAAATGTCAGGAGAGAACCTCCTCCATATGTACTGTAATAAAAGCAAAGAATCTTAAAATAGACTTCTGTAACTTGCATAATAATTCAAATACAATCTACTAGGGAGGCAGCGTCAGTGTAACTAAGGAACCTTCCTTGTCTGATGGCCCTGGATGAAGAAATAGTATATCAAAGTGCTTCAGTTAGTGCTTGAAGAGTATAATCGGTGTCAGTCAGATCAAGACCACATTATGCACCCTCTTTCTCACCATCTGCCCAACAATCAGTTGAACTTAATCTACAAGTGATAGAAAAGCAGCCGTCTAACTTGAGAATATGACATTTATCACATTTAATATCTACCGAAGAAAATGTCTGTTAATAAAAGGGTGCTGAGTCTAGCACTAAAATAATAATGGAGAAGTTCTTTGGGTTCTTGTCTTCATTTTTATATAAAACCGTCAATGAAATGCTATCATCTTGCTTGTCAGTGTGTAATTGTCTTTTAATTATTGGCTGCTAAGTAGTAATTTTTTCACATTTGATGGTTTCAAAGGCGAAATCTTTTCATAAGACTTTCCTAGCCTGGAGGAAGTGAAACTGGTTCACTGTCTTAAACTGTAGATAGATCTTAGGTGCATCTTGTGTTCACCACAGTGAATTCATTGTATGTTGCCTGATGATGAATGAAGGTACACGCATAGACTTCAGTCATCACCATATTGTAATGTCAAAACCAAGGTATTCCAGCTGATTAATTTGGAGTGGGAGGGAAGGATGAGGGAGGACCCCATGTTGATTTTATAATTGTCAGCTATGGCTACCTTGTAAAGAGTTCAACTTGCCTGAAACCCTCTATGTGAAGCACCAGCACACAACACTGCAGGGGTAGTTCTTGGGGATAGAAGTCTTTGGGAAACAGGGGCATGTTCTGTTTCTAGCCTTTCTAAAGACTGGTCTGGTGACATCCTCTTTATGACAAAACACAGGTATATACATTTATCTGACTCTGAATGCTAGTAGGGAGTAAGTAAAGACATCAGGATGAGAGGTGTGTTGTTGTGGCAACATTTGAAGATTTGATTCATCAAGCATTGGAGATGGGAGATGAAAAGGTGCCTCATTCATCCAAAGATGCTGGCTCCCTTGTGCAGAGCTCCAGTGTGCTGCCATGGTTCTGCTGCGATTGAACACTTGTATGATAGAGATTTGCACTCGGCATAGCATAACAGGATAACAGAAGGCAGGTGGGAACTGATGGTAAGAGCAGTCATCAGCCAAAGCGGTGGGTACACTGTTCTGCTTTACAAGTATGCTGTGTTACCTGAAGTATACTTATATGGTTAATGCCATCCTGGGCTTAACTGAGCTTTTGGATCTTTTAGTTTTGTTTCAGAGGATAAATTCCAAATATTTTCTGTAAGCTAGTTTTTCTTTGGCAGCCTCACAAATAAAAACTAAGTTTTGATGGCTGGTATCAGATTCCTTTAGAGATATAAACACAAAATCAGATCCTAGAAGGCAGGGAAGTCTCTTAGAAGGCCAGGAACCCAAGACTTTCAGGGCCTTCTTTTCATGGAAAACATTTGGACTCTCTTGATGAGAGGATTTTTAGAGCATGCTATTGAGGACAGGCTTAGCTACATTAAAAGCAATTGATTCTGCTGGGAAAAATTCAAAACATAGATTGCTCAAAGTCAATGGCATATATTATAAAGTTTTGTAAATCCTTATTTTTTGTTTGAGGGGGAGTAATAACCACAGAAGGCATACTTTAGTGTTACAAAAGGAACATAGTATGTAAAAAAGTAAGAGACTCATGGTTTCAATCTATGATGCTGTAGGCTTGATCTGAAAGGGCATTCCATTAAAACAGATTCATAGAATACGAGGTTGGAAGGGACCTCAAGGATCATTTGGTCCAAACTTTCTTGGCAAAAGCATGCTTTAGACAAGATGGCCCAGCACCCTGTCCAGCTGAATCTTAAAAGTGTCCAATGTTAGGGAATCCACCACTTCCCTGGGGAGATTATTCCAATGTCTGATTATTCTTACTGTGAAAAAATTTCCACTTGTGTCCAATCGGAATCTCCCGTGGAGTAACTTGTACCTATTACCCTCATCTTTTCCATGTGACTCCTTGTAAAAAGGGAGTCTCCATCTTTTTGTAGCCAGTCTTTAAATACTGGAACATGGTGATAAGGTCTCCCCTAAGCCACCTTTTCTCAAGGCTGAACAAACCCAGTTCTCTCAACCTTTCCTCATATGGCAGGCTTCCCAGTCCTTTGATCATCTTTGTGGCCGTTCTCTGGACCGTCTCCAGTCTGTCCACATCTTTTTTGCATAGGAGGACCAAAACTGAACACAGTATTCCAGGTGTAGCCCGACAAGCCCTGAGTAGAGTGGGATAATGACTTGTTTATCTCTTCTGGTGATGCCCTTGTTGATGCAACCTGGCATCCTGTTGGCTTTTTTTGACACACCCTGTTCACTCACATTGAGCTTGTTGTCCACCAGGACCCTTGTGGTGTTTCTGAGCAATCTCAGGTTTAACAATATTGCAATTCTCTAACTGACAGACAATGCTATTAGTTTGAAATAAGAAAACTTCCTATTTCCAGCTGCAACTAGGAGAGAAAGGCAGTAATGTTTACAGCCAGTGTACATGGACTTCCTGTTTACATGTGGTTGGTGGAAACTGCCCTCTGGGAAAGCTGGTGCTACAGGATGAAGACGTCTTGTAACCAGTGAAGGACAAACATGTAACCTTAGATTCCTGAATAGTACTTTTGCAGCTTAGTGGTTGCAGAATCCCTTTCTTCATACTTGAGCTGTCAGCTAAATATATTTGGAAATTTTTTTTTCTTGAATAGATGCAATAAAATTAACTGTCCATTAAGTTTCGTTATGAATGAACTCTACTTCACTCGGAGAAAACTGTGTAAATATACACCCTCTAATTTCCAGTCTTGCCAAGTCTTTCATGTTCCAACCCAACCAGTTTCAACCAGTTAATGAAATTATTGGTCTCTAATGCAGATTCACTGTGTTAGCCTACTGGAAAGAAAGCAGTCTAGTGAAATTCTCAGCAAAGCCCAAAGGCAGTGATGCATGAATTAGTGGTGTTAAGCCTCCTTTAGCCTCCATCTGTATTTTCTTTCAGCTCCACTAGACATTTATCTAGCAGCAAGAAAAAAAATGAAGCTTTTGGCAATGGCATCTAGCAAAATTTCAGTAGGGGTTCTAGACTGCTACTGCCAGTGACACAAGTTAGAAGGTGTTATTCGTGGCAGGTTCAGTAGTTCTTACATTTAATGAATGAAAGTAGAGATATAATAGCAGTTGCAGAAGTTGAGAGGCTTACCATGTTGGGTTTTTTTGCCTGTGTTTTTGTTTTAATTTGTCTCCACTTGGCATAGTAATTGCTATAGTTAGGGTTTACCTGATTTAGCTGCCTAACTGGAACTCATTAAAATTTCTAGAACATTGGGGAAATTCTTAATGGTGGTGGGGGGGGAAGTTGACAAAAGGAGGGAGAGAGAGGAGCAGATCCAGGATTTTAAGGGGAATCCTCGTCTCTTTGTACAGAAACTGAAAACAGAAACTCTAAGCATTATTTCTTTGCCAAATCTAAAACTTTAGAGAAGATTTTAGGTATCAGAATTCTCTTCTCTATAAAGAATTACTTAATATTTAAGAATACTACTATACTATATATTAATCTTGTTTGGAGTATCATTCCTATAGTAGGTGGTTTACAGTCAAAGACTTATGCATGTAATAGGAAATAGTCAAATTCATGTTTTCTTACATATGTGAGGCTATCAAGCTTTCTATGGTAGCAAATCTTCATTGTTAACATTAGAATAAAAGAAAAAAGTATATATAAAAAAAATAATTCTGACCCCCCCAAAACGTGCCCCTTTCAGTAATACAGTGTTTCTGTTTAAGTGGTGGCTGAGGCTGGATCATGAGCTGGGGCCGCTCATCCCTGTTGTTCTTAGTGAGTGCTCCCAGAATAGTGTCCACAAATATGTCAGAATACTGGGTGGTATAACTGGTCTGAAATACTTACTATGATCTCTACAATTCTGTTCCTTCTGGTGTTCCTTCCACCCCTCCATGAAAGCTCACAAACAGAGGTGGAACATGTCCACTGGTTTAAGATCAGTATGGTCCATTCAGGTTAACAAGGCTGTGTCAGCCTTAAGAATTGTTGCTTAAGAATTTTACCTGCTCTCTCTGCTGTTCCAGAATTTTTTTGAAACCTATCTACCTAGTGGCATTGATGGAGAATAGTAAATAATGCATAAAAGATTCTGTCCATGCCAGTATGGTGATTTTGCCAAGAACAACAGCAGTTGCTTTTAGTAGGGTTTTTCCAATATGCCATGACTGGTGTCATAAAATAGCGTGCTCCCTCTTTCCACCTCAAAAAAAAATATCCTGAACAACCCTTGCCCTTCTTTTTCCCCACCCAGTATAGTCAAGGCAAAACCCCCTTCTAGCTTTGTTCAAATATTTATGCTCACTGGAGGATTCAGACAAATTTCAAGGAAACTTCACTGCTTTGTTGCTCTGAATATTCCAGTCTTGACAGAATCTTGGCATAATGTGCACCTGCATGGTCCGTAAGAAGATGTTTTTCTCTGCTCTCTGATCTTCATGCCACCTCTCTCTAATTATTGTAGTTGGTGCTTTTTAATTGGTCTCCTATCTATTAACAAAAGTGGGATTATTTTTTTCTTCCTTTCTTTATTGACAGTCTTGCTCTAGGAAGTCCTCATCTCTTCCCTTGAGCACTCTTTATACCTGTATAAATACTTCAGGGGTTTGTGCTGTTGCCTGTAGAACTCAGTAAAGCCTTTCTCTGTTGTAGGGATAAATTTTTCCTCAGCACTTCTTGAGATAGACCCATTTAACAAGGGTTTTGTATATTTTCCTACTGCAGCATCAAACTTCACTGCTCCATAAATTCCTGTCTAAAATCTGGAGAAGCTTTGCCCTCTTTTTTTTTTTTTTCTTCTTTCTTCTAGTTATAAACTCTGTCTTAAGGAAATCTTATTCTTGGTCCCTGATGCCCATATAACGCTCCTTCTCTAAGTCAATAGCAGAAACTAAACTGAGCTGTTTGAGCCTCTGCTGCCTGAGGGAGAGGAGCCTGCTTTGTTGATCAAAGGAGTAAGCAGGATCATTAATCTCTCCGTGAGGCAGTGCCATCATTAGGGAAGGACAGACCAGCACGCAGACTAGAGGGGGTATACCTTAGTCATCTGATTCAGATACCTTGCTTGGCAATTGGGTAACAAGGAATAGGTATGGGGGAACAGCTACTGTCTAAGGTGACCCCTTCTGTGGATTGCGAGTGGCTGTATTGCTGTAAGAGGAATCATAATTCAGCTCTTTGTCCTATAAACTAAACAAGGAAATAAACTTTATTTAACCTAATTAAACTCCAGCTGTAGAACAAGATGTATTCAACTTTGTAATGTTCTCCAACACAGAAACAGTGCAAGAACCTTATATCCTGTGTGATATGAAAGATATTCTATTTCTAGTTCATGAAGATGGATACGAATCATGTGGCATCTCATGTCTTGATTTAGGGTATCCATTAAAGATGGCTTAAAGGTTGAATGTAAATGTTTCAGTTATTTTCTAAAAGCTTAGGTTTTGAGATACAGGAAAGGAGTGGGTTTTTTATTATTTTTGTGGTGGTGTTTTGGTTTTGTTTTTAAAAGCATGATAGACTTAATACAGTTTCAAAAAGTCGTGTTAATACCCTAGAGTTGTGAACCTACTCTTCGATTAGTTTCTTTCTAAACTAGTCCACAGATTCTTTCCTCTATTTCAAACAAGTATGTCCTTCAACTGACTGATTTCTTTTTATTTCACTGTAAGAATGTTGAGCTATTTAGAAATAATACGGGATAAATGTACAGCATTAAAAGTACAACTTAACTGGAGGAAAAAAAAAGTAAGTTAGCATGATGGTAATAATTTTTTTTTTTTTAATTAAAATGCCTTTTCCCACAAAAAGGAATGCTTTCTCTGGAAAAGCTTGGGGGAAAGAAAACCCCACACCGAGGTTTTAGGCAAAGGCATAAAATCAGATTTGAGATGAATGCTTTCCATCTTTGAAATTGTCCCAGGCTGTCCCTGACAGCCTCCCCTCTCTTTGAAGAGAGGTGGGTACGAGCATCTGTTGGTCCCATCTGGGGTGCCCCATGTCCCCAGTGGCCAGTTTGGCCTAAACCATGACACAGGGAACAAATTAGTATTTTTCAATGAGCTATACATTGTATTTGTGCTACATGTTGCCTTAAAGTTAATGGATTTTAAGAAACAATGTAGTTATTTTAGTCATATTTGGGTCTCTTCTCATTTTTTAAAATACTGATTTGAATAAATTAGTATCTTCTTAACAGTAGACATGAATTAGTTTGAAATATTGGACAACAGGGAGTAGACAAAGTGGTAATGTTCTCTAGCCTGTGATCAGCAAAGTGATATCTTGTCTCACAATGACAGTGCTAATGATAAAATTCTGATCTGTTAGCCAAAATGTAAGCTATTTCATTGCATATACCCATACGTCAGAGGAGAAAGAGGATTATTTTTTTCTTGCTGCTGGATTGATGTATGTTGCCTTATTTAAACAAAACAAAAATAATGAAGCAATGTTGGCATTGTAGAGATATTCCTGGGCTCTTTTACCAGACATAGAGAAGAACTGGAAAGCATTCTTTAATGAAGGAAGCTTGCAGCACTTTACTTTTATTCTTCCTTTTGTGGTTGTCATAGCTATTAAGGTGTTTTGCTTTAAGGAAAATAACAAAAATATAACAAGGAAAGTTATTTCCTATAATTCCTAACAAAAAAAAATAATGAGGAAAGAAAAAAAAAAAGTGAATCCAAGAGGACTGGCTCACTTTTTCCAGAGTTTTCTGAGGGCCTTGGCATTTATGTTGCCCTTGAAGGTTTAAGAACATTTAACTTCTATATTCAGACCTTGTAAAAAGGACCTTGCAATTGAACTTTGAAGATGGTAGAGGTATTATAGGATGATGTCAGTTTGACTTTTCTGGAAAATGTAACAAATCTAAGTTGTTAGCACCATAGAAGAAGTATTGCCTGCCTCATGAGTTCTCTTTGCCACAAGTTGGTTTTAAAACAGTTACCTGTTTTAAAGGTATCTGTTACCAACAGATGTCCTATTACAAAACACCAAAGTCACCTTATTGCTGTATGCTGAGTGTTTTAAATGCTATTTGGTTATCAGAATGGATCAGAATGTACAGAATGGATCAAGCATGTCTACTGAGAGAAATGAATAATGATGAACTTGTGTTCAGATTCTGCATAGCAAACAGAAGGTCCTGCCTAACAAAAACCCCAATGATAATAACGCTTAAATTATGGCTACCTATTTTTCCTCTCATCAAAAATGGTGACTAGAATTATTACTGCTCTTAACAGCTAGCAGTGTGTTCTCCAGCCTGGTATCACCGAGTTCTGCAGATATTTTACAGAAATATTATTTGACTGATGAGTCATCTTCAGAACACAGCATTTTAATGAAATAATGCATGGCATGCAATAGATAAATCTAAGTTAAAACTGGTGGAAATTGCTTCAGTGGGGGGAAGAATTACATTGAAACATAGTTGTGGGGTTTTTTTTTTCCCCCCAAGTCTTTTACAGCAGGAAGTAAAATAAAGTCGTATTGCCAGAAAATAAACAGCAGATTAGATGCTTCTCTTTAGTCCTTCCAGTGGTCCTTCCCTTGAGAGAAAAAACAAACAAAGCATAGAGTTGTATATTGTGTCACTGGTGAACACTTAATTCCAAATGTAAAATTTTTATTGCACCTTGTTTTTTCCCTTTGCTTATAGGTAGAGTGGGTTTCCTATCTTTTCTCATAATCCTCCACCTCCTGTCTACCCTTTACTCTTTAGTTTCTAGTGCAAGACCTTAAAATGTTCTTTGTATGGATTGTTTGCCATGCAAATCAGTATGTGAATCTTGATTCTATATCATCTTCTTCCTAAGGGACTTCAGCTGAGAAGTCCAGATGCAGGAGGAGGAAGGGCTGTCATCAGTTCGGAAGTTACTAGTAGTGACACTTTACGCTACTTTTCCATGACATTAGTGGCTTACCAAGAATTGACGTTAATTCTCAGAGTTGAAAACTTTATTTCTGAAGCATTTGCAGTGGAACCTTTCTAAGACCCTGGTGAAAGAAACAGAAGTTTGCTGAGACAGGCCCTGGGGGCGGGGAGGAAAGCATGAGGCTGCTGTAAATAACACATGAGTCTTCAGCAGAATTTCTGTTGCTAAAATAACTATATTATTTAAAAGCTACAGAGAGGCAGTGTCTGCTTCGATTTCCACACTTGACAAATTGGGATCTATGGTCTATATTGCACTTCTTTATCAACACCTAGGTAGAAACACCATCTAAGTTGTTTAGCCTTAGTGAATTGTCCTCATCAGATTTTCTAGTCTGTTCAATAGTTACCACTACCTAAAAGGCTGATGGCAGGATCCAACTTTGTCTTGTTTTCTTCACTAGCATATGGAGCATTCTTTGGCTCTAAACTGGGAATGGGTTTCTACGATTCCTATACAACTGACTTTGCAGTATCTTACGGCTACCTTGCCAGTTGGAAACACAGCCAGCTTGGACATGTTGCATTCACTATGGACTCGTCTAAATTGTAAAGCAACAAATTGCATCCTATAACAATAACTACAACAAATTAGAAATTTTTTAATGAACAGGACGTTAAGTAAAGGAACTCAGACTGTTAGCTGATAGAGACTCATGTTCAACAGATCTATGCTGATTTATTTCAGCTGAAATTCTTTGCCCTTCTCCCCATTGTGTTGAAAAAGGCTGTTGTAGTTAGCGCTATTTTATGGTTGAGGTTAACCTGAGTTCCTGCTGTGAAGATGACATTAAACACAACAGTTCTGGCCTATGTTCACTGCTAGTATAATGATATATAAGTTGCAATGTGAAGTGATGTTTAAGATTAGTGAAATTTGTGTTTTAGCACAGTGCTGTTTGTAGATGTCACACTGCAGTTGCCTAAAAACATGTCAGCTACACTATTCTAGTTGATGGTTGAGGATTTCAGCTCTTCTAGCCTTAATGTTTTTGGGAAGAAGCCAATGGAATGTAATACTATACAGGAAACTGTCTAACGAAACCAACACCATAAAACTGGGTAGTTGAAACTGGGTAGTATCTCTACTACCCCCAAGTAGTAGAGATAATAAGGGGGAAGAGACATGGTATGATTTAAACAAATTACACCTTACTCTTCAATCCATATTATCTTGTAACTTTTTTGAAACTGTGTAGGTTGGTTAACAGAAGTAACAGCAGCCTTTAAAATGTCCGGATGCTATCTCAGGGGCTGAAAGATAATTACTTAGATATCCTCCAAGACTTCACAATAAATAGTTGGCCAGGTTTTTGGATTTCAAAAATTGCCATTTAATTTGCTAAAGTTGTGGCAACCTAAGGAACTGAACCAATGTCTCTTATGTGGACTATTTTGAGGTAACTAAAAAAAAAAAAAAGACTTTTTAAAATCTCTGAAACTCTTATACCCCTTCCTGTTGTGGACTGATGATTTCTGATCCCATCTCCTGATTAGTACTACAGATCTAGTGCATAAATTTTTACTTCTGGATATCTTTTCCTCATGAAATTTCCATAGTAAAGTCATTCTGCAGTTGACTTTATTCTTTAAACATGTGGTGTTTGGTATTTCAATAACAGGAAGGATTCCAATAGTTGCTTCAGCTCTCACTTTCTGTTCTAGACCCCAGGAGCCAGTGTTTTTATCGAAGTTCTCTGCAGGGTAGAAGGGAATTTGGAAGACACTGTTCCAGCACGTATGGAGCAAATACTATAATGAACAGGAAGGAAAACTGGGATGCCTACACAGGGATTTTCAGCTGCTTGTTTCTTTAAAAGGTCTTGTAGTATTGCTAATTGGTGGTAACTTATTCTGTAACTGGAGATACTGTAAGCTGGCAGTAGCAGAGGCAAATAGAAATTAATGCCCTTTCTTGTCTTGAGCTTTATAAAAGTAGGTGATTTTTATAAAACACAATTATTTTTCTTAGTGTGCAGGTTATTTAAGACCAACAAAGGAATAAATAGTTTGATGTTTTTCTGGCATCCGGTATCAATTTGGCAACGAACAAAACAGTAGCCATAATGACAATGAGAGTCCTGTTTAGTTCTGAACTTAACTAGAAAAGACAATACGAGGAAGGGTGAAACCACTTGAGCACATTACAAAAAAAAAAAAAAAAATCAGAAAAAAAAAAATATTCTGACTTGCAGTCCTCCAGTCAGAAAAATGCTGGGCATTTTTGTAATCCTGTCGTGTGATCATTACAGTAAAAGCTGTGGGTTAGTAAACTGCTAGATGCGTGTTACGAAATACATTTTGTAGCTTTTATTTGGCCTAAAGAAGCTGTGGATTTGTGTGTGTGTGTGCCTGTGTGTTGTGCTGATAAAAATTCAAGCTGTAAATTAAGCTGTAAATGATGTTACAACTGGAGCTAGAATTGACTGTATCTGAAGCCAGCTTCCAGACTGGAAATCTTCCAAATTATGTAATAGCATTTTATTTCTACCTGTTGTACCATCAACCCACAGAAGTACAATGAAGTTCTCCCTTGCTTCAAATAACTCACAATCACCTCAAGTTGTCATCCAGAGTTTTTGCATAGTTATGGCAGTATTTCCAGCTGCATGATAACTTTTCCCTCTAAAATATTGATGTTGTTTGTTTTCACTCCAACTTTTCACGCTTATACCTTCAGTGGCCCAGTCCTTTTAATGTAAGCAAAATCTCAGTGAAGCTGGTCCTCCATTTCCTCATGTTACAAGTACAAAAGTATTTTCCTTGGCTTTTTTCTTTTTGACCAACTTACAATTCTTTATGCTGAAAGAGATATGGTAAGTTTCTATAAAAGTTACATTTATGTAACTTTACATGCTTTATGCTTTGAGCTTACTTTGATTTGCTAAATCCCTTTGCTAGTGGCTTTGATTGGTTTTTGATTTGATAATCAAAACCAATTGGTTTTGATTATCTCGGTAACTGATAATTTGTTGATTTGTATGGAGCATTCAGAGATCTGGTCAAGTCTAGGTCCCTCAGACCTTTCTTCATTTATACAAATAACCCACTTACGCTGTGTTTCTTCATTTTTGAAACCAATGTCAGATAGGGTCATTGTTTTGATGTAAGATTTCCAAATTGCATTGCAGACTTCAGGAAGCTTTTCAGTAGGTAGTTTCTCTTCAGCCATTCTTCAAAGGCTATTGTTCCTTTGGCATACTGGGGCTCTCTGCTGCTAATTGTGCCAGGTATGATATAGAATGGAAGAGCTGATTTTTCAGGAAGACAAAGACACTTAATTTTTAGGAGTAAATGCTAAGATTTTGGTGGTCTAGGTCTAATTCAAGAAACAGTTCAGATCTGTTGAACCTGAATAGTTCACATTCATTATTTTCATGAACAAGCATGATCTTCATGCTTGAAACATGAACTTACTTGTGCTTCATCTCAACATGTTGAAGGATGTTCGTAATCTGTGTTGAACTTCTTAATGTCTGTCTGTGACAAACACTGAGATCTTTTGATCTGTGGCTCCATGAAGGTGTGACAGAAGAAATATTTGCTGTCTGTTACTGGGATTAAGTTTTAATTAATGGTATTTTTAAGTGCTTTGTAGAGTCATGGATTCTGAAAACATAAACTTAGGAACTTTTATCTCTAACTGAGGCAAGCACACTGAAGCTAATGGTTATATGAAAGCCTATTGCACTTATAATCTAATCATAAATCCTTTTCTAATGTTCTTTTGCAAGATGCAACTGATACAAGCCTAGCCCAGGATGATGGGTTGAGGTACGGGACTGCACTAAAAATGAACTTTACTGCCATGTTGTAACTCAATACTTCTGCACTTTTGAACAGTTTTAAGATGGAAGGGGGTGTGCTTGATTTGTTATGCCAAAGACCATAGAGCGTATGTATTCCACTGAACAAAATGTAAAGAATGTGATTGCTGCATATCAAAAGAGTATGTGCATATGACTCAAACGTATACCATCTGGAATATTGTTATTTAGTAAGGAAAGAATCTGGTTGGAACTGCGTGTTAGTTTCTTAACAGATTTTTTTTTTGAGTACCAACATTTCCTTTATTTAAAAAAAAAAAAAGGTTATAAGTTTTCTGAACTTTATTCCTTGAAATATTCTTTTCATCATTTCTAAAATCAGGAGGGCTACATGAAGGACTAAAGATTTCTATATAAAAATTTCTGAGTCATATACTGGGTGAGCTGGTACTGTACTGGCTAATAACTCTTGGCTCTAATCCATTGCTTCCTCTGTGGGCTTCCTTTTGGATCACTTAGATGACTTTTGCAAGCATCTCTTATTTTTTTAAACAAAAAGAAAAGTCTTTTGAAAGTATTAATATATTGCTTACTTTTGTTAGACATTGTTGCAGCACAGACCAGTGTGATATTCCAGGCCCAATCAAATAAAAACTTCCATCTCTTCTCATACTTATTGTTGTTGTAATACCAAGCTGGACTGAAAGGTTTCTTGTTGTGGAGTCAGTTTTGTTTAAAAGAGGCACAAGGGTTTTTTGTTTCTTTGGGGGTTGTTATTGATCTAGTCAATGGATCAGAGAATAGTTTATTCCTGGACATCATCAAATCCTTTAAAATACAAAAACAAATGAACAAAAACACACCAGAAACTGAAGACTCTTTCATCTACCTAAAACAAGAGAATGAATTACGAACATTCTTTAGGTATTTTAATGTAAATTGTTGGTTTGCTTAAGCTGTGGCTGCAGTACCTGATGAAAGGTGTTATCCAGAAAATTGTTTCAACAGTCTCAAATTGTAGAATCCATGTTTCAGCTGAATTTCATGCTTCGATGTGAATTTGGCAAAAGAACATCAACAGAGGGTCTTGTGCATTTATTCTAACCACTGGCTGAAGGACAGTGGCCCAAAACTCATCTTTAAAAAGACTGGGAAAATGATGATTGGAAGATGGAAGAATTAAACCAACTGATTTCACCAGCATTATCCTTCAAGGGTGTCTGCCCTACCTAGCATTAAACCAGTAAAGCAGAATCATCCAGATTCTTTATAATTTCTGGTTGAACAATAAACTGAGCCTACAGAGGTCATCCATTTTTTTTTTCTAACCATCAATTCAGATTAAAAAGGACGGTTCCTTTAATGTTCCATTCTCTCTAATCTCAATTTTGAGTTTTCAGTCACTTCTGAGGTTCTAGCCCATAACTCAATAGTGGGTTTTATTACCTGTCTTTACTATGACATAATGCTTTTGAATGTCTTTGAAACAAAATGAAGCTCCAAGCCTCCAGAAAGAAAAAAATCTGTATAAGAAGCCTAAAAATCTGTAATACCCCTTTTCTTCCTATTCCTGTAAGACAGAGGGTAATTATTTCTTCTAAATTGTATCCAGATAAATAGTTTTCTTATGAGCAATTGAAGGAAGTGGCTTTCCACCTATTTACTGGATTTTTTTAAACATCAGTAAACATATGGATAACGGTGATACAGTTGATGCTGGATGTAATTGGTACTTAGGCTCCAAAGCCTTCCTAGGATCTTGCTCTGCAAACCCATTACCCATTAGGAGAAGTTCCATTCATGCATTAAAAACTGATTAAGACAGAAAGAACAAAGAACAGGAAGAAATCATTAGTTTCCAAAGAGAAGACAGTCATGAGGAGGGGAGGTTGGGATCTGTGTTTTTCAGCACGTGTAGATGTGATCAGAAAAGCACATAAATAGTGAGGATACTGTATTCACTGTAGTAGTTTCTAAAGCTGACTGCAAAAGATTGGAGAAGCCATGACCCTAAATGACAAGTTGAAATAGCAAAATGTTGAGGTAGCCTACACCTAGAAAGACAGACAGAACTACATCTAGTTTATTATTGGGCTTTATATGTACATAACTGAGGACGAGATCTTTGTGACTAGTTCGCTGATGTTAACTTGAAGCTTGGTGACAGTTGAGAAATCTAACAGTGTTAGGAATTATAAAGGAAGGCGTTGAGAACAAGATAGTGTATGAAATGATGCATCAATCCAGGCTGCCATGTCATCCAATCTCAAAAAGACAAAAAGGTGAAAGGACAAAGTAATTGAAGTATGGAGTTACTGTCATGTGAGAAGAGACTGCACATGAGACCCAGATTGGCCAAGAGCCATCTAAGAAGGACTGTGATAGGCCTGTACAATCACACATGGAAAGATGACTGCAAAATGATTGCTCACATTTCCTTGGAATTCAAGAAAGTACAGGTTCAAAAAGGGATTAATTTGTGAATCTGTAATTGCTTACATAGCTAGTGTAAGCAATTGCTTGGTTGCAACCACTGACCCAGAAAGTCTTTAAGTCATTAAATATGTTGAAGCTTTGCCAGGCAAAGTCTGACAAAAGGACTATTCTTGTCCCTAAATATTCAGAGCTAGACAGTATTTGGAAATAGGATATTCAGCTCCATCAGGTTTTGGTTGTCATAGTACAATGATTTGTGTTATTATAGTTAAAAATAGAAAAAGCCCAGAGCTGAGAACTGCGTTGAGAAAGCCAAGACTTTTAGATATCACAAATGATTTTGTGTTTACTAATTTTTTGCTTCTGAACATAAAAAGATTCAGAGATTGAGTGGGCCACAATCTCTGGAAATCTGTTCCAAATGTTTCCAAGGTTTAACACCCAAAAATGAAGATACTTGAAGTTGCTTAGGGACAGGGTTGTCATTGGTGTGTTGGGGTAGACACATCACAGCTTTGAAAAGAACAGAACATAATGCTTCTCTGACTAACTGTAGATGTGCCATTTGCAAAGGGCCATATGTTGTGTCTTTTACTCATACTGGTGAATTGCTGGTCACACATGATTCACTTGAGATGGATTAACTGAGAGTTTTATGGCAAATAAATAATGCTGCCAGGAAAAAAAAAATCACACCAGTGCATAAAAGTAACTAATAAAACAGCATAGCAGAGATCAATTAAAGTGTAAAGTCATTTTAGATGTTTTAGATGGAAAAACATTTTGGAAGGACAAATGGACAAGATAAGCCTGGCAAACAGTGAGAATGGAAAGTGCCACCTGGAAACGAAAACTACAGACATAAATTTTATAGCAGCTCTGTAAGGGGGATATCTTCTAAGGCATGCATCTGGTGATGAAGGAAAAGACAACATCCACCCATGTGCCTCTATCTCTTGCAGGTTGCTTTTGTACACGTTTCCTTTAGAAGTTTTAGTGTTCCTGCTAGCTCTGTTCTGTTCCTTTTGCATGAGGTGTTTCCTCGTTGCTTTATGTGCAGCGAGAGCTCAATCCAGAAGACAAGATCCAGTTCAGTTTTCAACTTGAGATAGTACATACGCACTCTCTCTCTCTTGTTTCTCTATCTTCTGTATTGTTTCATTTCTTCTTTTCAGTGCAAGGTAGCTGATTTTGAAATGATGCTTCGTGGATGTTAGTCTTTGCAGTCTTTGCTAAGCACTGAAAAACTAAGAATCCTGCATAACGTAAGTGCACTGATGATTCATAAAAATGTCACAAAGGGGGATGTGTAACACAGCTAGTGTAAACTGAAAAATGTTTATTTTTAAATGAGGGATGGGAATAACAGAAGAAGAAGAGAACAGGTATGGACCCAAAGAAGGCAAGAGAGAGAGTAAGATTAGTGGGGAAGAGAAAAAATGCCAGAGGAATAAAGATCGTGGTAGTGTTTCCCAGCATAACAAGGAAAAAGCCATTTTATTTTTGTCTTATTTTTCTCCACCCCACTTTTCATCCATTCAGCTTTGTTTCCTATTTTACTTCCCCCCTCCCCCTTTTTTTTTTCTTTTTTTTTCCCCCCTCCATTCAGTTCATGTTCATTATCTGGAACATCCATATAACAAAGCCCTTGCTTCAAAACCCAGCTCCAGAACATGCAAAGGCATGTCTGCAATACCCATATATGTCTTTTTATGATTTAATAAAATTTTTAAGATTGATTTAAATTTAGTGAGAGAGATGACTAGGGACAATAGATACCAAAGATCGTCAGATCAGTTTCCTGGGGACTGAACTTAAAATCTTTACCTCCAAAATACAGAAAGCTATATCTTTTGGGGAGCTAAAAAACCAGTTTCATAACTGGAACTGTTGGGAAGAGCTCATCTGCAGAAGGGGTAACCTCTGCTCAAGAGACAGTTTTTGATTCATGTGTGTGCAGACCTGGGCAGCAGAGCTTCAAAAAAAATTACCTATTCAGGGTAATTCAGACTTTTCTACATGTATTTGGTCATCTCTCTCCACAATGCAAAATGCAGTGTTGCTTCTTGAGTGTCTTTGGAATTCTTTATCATCTTTCCAAACAAAAGATGTGATCATTGTGGGTGAGAGGGAAGGAATAATAGAAGAAAATCTACTCAGACTTGATAATAGTGAAGATTGTATCTCCACAAACTAATAGGATTTCAGCTAAGAATCTGAATAGAATGCAATCAAAATAATGTTAAAAATTTAAGCTTTGGCACTGTTTTCTAACAAAGTGTAAGAAACACGTACTTGTAAAATGGGATGTAAATACCGTTCTGATGTTTTGCTGCTGCTTTCTTCAAGGACCCTATTACTACTACAAATGTTTTAGCCTGCATCAAAATTATAGCCTGCTAAAAATTTAGTTCTCGAACGTATCTTTCTTTCCATCATTTCCCTTCCCTGAACTGTAATGATAGATAAGAAATACTAATTGAATTACTTTCCTTACAGAACACTTCAATGCAAGGTAAGCGGCAGCTATATTTACTAGGTTATGAGGTTAATATTTCCTCAGCAATGGTTGAAATGGTGTCTTATTACAATAGTGTAGTTGGGGGCAATTCATATTGAAGCCTGTAATACATACAAATTTTAAGAAAATTTTTCCATTATCTAGAGTGAAACAGAAGTGAAATAATTTGCATAGCATGACATAGCAGATCAGTATCAAGACAAGGATAAAATCAGACACCTAGTTTAATGACCTGCACAGTGGATTGTACTGCCTGAAGCTTAAACACCTGAAGTAGAACTTTTGAAAACAGCTCTGTCATTTAAGAGAACAGATTTCATAGACCTTGTGGTCCCCTGTAATTTAAATGTTAAAAAAGAGAACCATTTAGGGTTTTTTATCACCTAATTTTCTCCCACAGTATAATATGAGGCTGGCAGCATTTCTATGCTCCTATTGTTCCTTTTCCTGTTTTTGTTCCAATTAAATTATAAAAGTGGACTGCTTATGTATTTGTATAACACCTTGTACAAAGGGGTCTCCTTTGGATTGTAATACTATACAAAAAATGACAAAACCAACCAATTTCTAAATGGTGTACACTTGGATACCTCCAACTTTGTATAAACTCATAAAAAAAGACTTCTAAAGAGACTATTCCAGAATATTATTACCAGAGACATGAAATCACATGTATTTTTCATGTATTAAAGCATCTGGAGGTTTTGCTATGAAGTCAAACAGAGTTTTAACACTAGTTTCAGTGAAATCAGGGCTCAAATGAGGAGACTGGGAATTACTGTTCTGCTGTTGAGGAGTGCAGCTTTGGTAGTAGTAGAATGTAGTTGTAAATGAATCTGTATTTTAAACATGATCAGAAAACTGTTGGGAGCAAAGGGCTAATGAACTATTAATAGTTACTGTAATAAAAGGTTAATCAATTATGTGCTGTTATAAGCAACCCATTAGGCCTGTGAGACACATTAGCCGTTTTTTTTAAATCTTTGTCACTTATAGATGTGCTGACAGTCATTAGTAACAAGTACTCTTCATATTTGTTTATAAAAGCAGTTAGTTGTTTGTTAATATTTTATAAACTTCCATGGAAAATGTGACTTATTAATAGTTGCTACTTGTCCCTTATCTGGATTGATTTCAGGTAAGTTTTGCTTTAAATTGAGAAGTCCAAGGCTAAGTCTTGGTTTCTGCCTAAATTGCCAGGGCTGGAAATTTTGTATTTTGTGACTGCAGAGAGAGTTTACAAAGATTAAAGCAAGTCTAGATAACACTATTATTAAAGGCTTCAGTGATACGCGCTTACTGTTGTCGGTTGCTACCAGACGCGAAACTGTAACACTGAAGTACAAAGATAGGAAATAGGGAAACAAATGGTGCTGTAAACAAATGTTCATCGCAGACCAAGCAGGATAATTGACTTATGTGATGGAGCTGTACTAGTTTATTCTGTCAATATTTTGCCTTTTATAAAGCTTGAAATTGTTCATTGACAGGTTTGTCTAGCAAACTTCCTGTATTACTAAAAATATTTTTTTTCTTAAAATGTAAATGTATACGCTTTTTCACATTCAAATACCTTGAGTTATATTTTCTAATTCCCAAACGAGTTCTGTTGGGCCAGCCTCCTTTAGTGTATCACTGGGGAAGTACTTACAAACTGGCTGAAATTTCATTTAGTTTTCAGAGAGGCTTAGAAGACTGAGGAGGGAGTTTGTTGTTTGAGCTTCATTGGCAGAGTTTACTGCAGCTTCTATTGGCGCTGGTTTTGTATGTGTTTGAGTATCTGTAGTTTTTACTGTTTCTATGGAGTACCAAGTGATGGAAAGGAAGTCGTCATTCTGCCATTTGGCAGGACGGTTGCCTGCCTTCTCTCTTGAATACTGGATCTTGGAAATAATTAATTTAAAAATAACAGCCCCAAGCCCTAAGACAAATCATCTAGTTTTACTTCTATTAGAATATTGAAATGTATGTTCAAGATATTGCAGAGTTTGAATGCGCACACGTGTGCTTCAGAGTAGAAAATCCTGGTATCTGCTGTGCTTTCTGCACACAGACAGGATAACCCTAGTGTAATGATCAGATGTGGAGGGTGACTAATGAAGTAGAATAAATTTGTATTTACTGCATATGTAAAACTACGGTATGATCCACAGCATTTGTTACTTCTTGCTTTCACTGGATAATAAGCACTTAAAATAATTTTTAGTGTGTTAATTAATACGTGCCTCATTGTTCCTGCTACCGGTCATGCTAATGTTGCATTTCTGTCTTGACACTATCAAAAGAAAATCATAGAATGGTTTAGATTGGAAGGGACCTTAAAGATCATCTAATTCCAACCCCCCTGCCATGGGTAGGGACACCTCCGACCAGGTTGCTCAAAGCCCCATCCAGCCTGGCCTTGAACACTCCTAGGGATGGGGCAGCCACAGCTGCTCTGGGCAACCTGTTCCAGTGCCTCTCCACCCTCATAGCAACAAATTTCTTCCTGATACCTAATCTAAATCTACCCTCTTCCAGTTTGAAGCCATTACCCCTCATCCTATCACCACACTCCCTGATAAAGAGTCCCTCTCCAAAATTATCTCATTTAGTAAGAAAGTCCCTATCTAATGGGAATGGAAGAGATTAATCTCTTGTGTACCTTCTCTCAAATCAGTGTGATTTCATGTTGAGAGGAATTTGCCTTCTTGCTGTGTTTCCAAAAGTGTATCTGAAATACAAGGCGAAGAGAGAAAAGCAGTGTGAATATGCTGAAGTAAATTGTGAGTTACTGATATTGTCCCTGATACCGAAGCTAATTCTGGACAGGGTATACACTGATACAGTGTGTTCCTGTGGGAGTTGGGGAGGCGATGGATGGATACTGGGGCTTGCTGGTGTGGATGCGAGCAACAATTAGCTATTAATAACATAACCTCCCCGGGGAGGGGGCACGCAAACAGGCTGAAAGACAAACATATTGTCATAGTGGGTGGCCGCTGGGTACGTGGAGCTGTGGAAGCGATAGCTCCGATGGCATGTCTCCGGTTTCACCCCTTCCAGGCAAATGGATGACCTTCTGTGCGAGCGTATATCTTAATGATAGCGGCTGCGCGCCCCAGCCAGGCGGCAGAGCGCGCACCTAGCAGCAAACGGGAACCGGCGGCGGCCGGGCTGGAAATTCCTCGCAGCCAGCTACAGAAATAGCAGGCAGCCGCCGTCCCCGCCCTCCCGCCCCGGCTCGCAGCTCGGCGGAGGGGCCCCAACGCCCCTGTGTGTGAGTCTGTGTGGGTGTGTGTGTGAGAGTGTGTGCGAGGAGCAGGTGGGCCCCGCCGTAACCCCGCCCCGCGCGGGTCCCCGTCGGCCATACGGTGATGGCAGCAACCTCCCTGCCAAGAGCGGGCTCTTTATTGGAGGAGGGGGCTGTCAATCCGCGGCCGAGCAAGCCCCACTCTCCGGCGAGCTGCTCCCGAGGTCTGATTCTGGAGCCGTGGCCGGGTGCGATGGGAAGCGGCGTCGGAGGGAACAAAGTTTGCAACACTTGGGCACTCGGCTGCTGGCGTCCTTGATGCCCGTGGCGGGAGCCGGTGGCTGAGAGCAGCGGGCAGGCGGGCGGCTGGCACGCCTTGCTGGGTCTGCTGCCGGCACTGCTATCGCAAAGTTTCAGCTATTTTAATGTACTAAAATCCAGGATTCTAATTGTCAGCCCTCCCCGCCCCCACCTCTCCTTCTAGGTAGGCGACAAATATTTTTATTCTGTGGATTAGAGAACTTTTTGCATGGAAAATTACTGACTTCTGAGTGGTCTCCGTTTCGGGGAGAGGGGGGAAAGGATTTATTTTCATCGCAGTTTATTTTTGTTTTCTGGATCACAGGATTTTTTGGAGCTATATGGAGGGATCTCAGGATGGTGTGCACAAGGAAAACCAAAACTTTAGTGTCCACTTGCGTGATTTTGAGTGGAATGACTAACATCGTCTGCCTGCTGTACGTGGGCTGGGTCACCAACTACATTGCCAGTGTTTATGTGAAAGTGCAGGAGCCGATCTCAGAAAAAAAGTTAGAGGAAGACAAAGGGGACACTTTAAGGATTATAGAAAGGCTGGACCATTTGGAAAATGTCATCAAGCAGCACATCCAAGGTACCACCTTACCCCCCCGCTTGCTTTCCCTCCCCACCCCGCCGCTTGCCGTGTGCAGTCTCCATCCCCTCCCGTCGCGTTTGTTGTCGGTGCGTGTGACATTCCTGTCGCGATCGGGGAGAGCCATTCCTCAGCCCGGAAGAGCCGGGGGCTGCGCGGAGGCTGCGGTGCGTGTGGGAGTCCCCGGCGGTCCCCTCCCGGCGCCTGCCGAGAGGAGCGGCGGAGGCGGGCTGCGGGCGGCGCGGGGGGGACCTGCCCTGCTCCCCTCCCTCCGNCTGAGGACCCGGGCGCTGGGCAGCGGCGGCAGCCCCGCCGGGCTCGGCTCGGCCTGGTGCTGTAATAAACCTGACCTCAGCTCCGTGCCTGTCTGTGTCTTGCTAAAGTAGGGGGTCCGCGGGGAGGGCTGGGCACGAAGGGCAGGGGAGCGGCTTCCCATCTTGCTGTTATCGTCATTGTTTCGTATTTGTTATTTTTCTTTTCCAAAATGGGTTGCCGCGAGGGGAATTTTGGTTCTCCTCCCCCTGTAAACCTGACTCTGCTAATCCGTGCCGAGAGTCTGTGTGTGTCCGGGTGTGCTCATGCTTTTCCCTTAGTGCTGCTGTGGTGCTGGGAGCCACTTGGGATTATAACTGGGGCAATCTCTCATTTGTGTAATGCCTTTTTAATTTCATCTCCTTTTAATGGGAGCTCTGGGAGTAAGGTTGAAGTGGGCAAGCTGTGGGGGAGAATATGATTATTTCCTGGTAGTTCGGGATTTTACATGACTTTGCTTTGCTGGGTGATCTTTAGTGTTTTCCTTTACATTTTCATCATCTGCATGGCATCATACAGCCTTTCTCTCAGTCTGCTAAGTGGGTTGGATAGTAAGGAGGCTGAGGCTGGGGGTAGGTGAGACCTCTTCCAAAATCTGGAGGGACCACCTTTCTCTACTTCTGCATAACCTCTACCAAATGTTCAGATCCCAATTGTAGTCTCTCCTAAATCTGAAAAGGGAGAGCAAACCGTCTAGTAAAGGATACCTATCAGCAGTGCACAAAATCTCACTGTCTTCCAGGCAGCTTTGGCCAACTGGTCGTCTTGGGAATATGAGGAAAGGTGGAGCAGGCAGGGTGGCTATGACCCATATGAATTGGGTTTCCCCTGCTAGTCAATGCTCATAAGTCTGTGGTATATTAAAGCCCAGCTATTTTACTGTGACTTGTATGAATTTTGTTAAAAATATGACACACCACCATTCAGTTTGTATTTGCCTTCATTTCTCAGATAGTCTTGTCATCTTGGGTAAATTAGTAAAATACAACTTTTTTTTTTTTTCTTTCTGGAGGATGAGTTAGAGCAGTTCCTGCAAGTTTTAAGTTCTCTCAAGCAGTCCTTAAGTTTTTCTTGATTCCTGAAATGGATTTTAAAAAAGAAATATGTTCTTGTCTGTGTGCCAGTGGAGTGCACTGTGGAAGCATGTATGAAGGCAGGGATTTTTCAAAAGGCACTGTTAAGAGTTAGATACGTGAAATTAATTGGATTTCCTTATGAGGTTGGAGCATAACTCCTTCAAGTTTGGTGGTGTGAAGCTGCTCTTATTTCTTTTCAAGGAAAATAACAATGTCCATATCAGCACGTTGCTTCGGTCAGTGGTTCTTCTCAGAGTAGTAGAGAAAGGTATGCGTAAATCAGGGGAGAGTATAGCATGGATTAGAGCATAAACTTATGTTGTGACTTTTTGTGACTATGCATAAACCAAACCAGAAGTTATTTTCCTTAAATAACATTTGTACAAAAGTTGAACAGAGTCTTCTAAAAATAAAGTGAACAGTTTTTGGTAATAAGTACTAAAATATATATAGGGGAAAAAAAATAAAGTTTACAAATTCTCATACTTTATTGAAACCACTTACTCTTTAAGATAAGTAAATAAATAAATAAAATAAAAATCACAGATCATTATCCCTGAGTGGATTTTCTGTGCTTTTACTTGCCAAATCGTAATAACTGGGGTTAACAAGGAATTCCTGTGGCAGAGATTGCAGAGTAAGATGTTATTTTAATCAGATTTTGCTTAGCACTGTGGGATGCCGTGAATGCTGGGTCACATGGTGCAAAACTCACTGAAGTCATTGGAAGGAATATCCCAAGCTTGACTGGGTTTGGGATGAGCTTGAAGGTCAGCTTTAAGAAATTAGAAGTTTGAAATTTGTTGCCATAAATTGGGTAAACCAGCTGCCGTAATAGTTCTGGACAAGTTGATAAGGGTTATCCGTAGTTTGCTATTAAGCTTTTCCTTGGACCACTTCTTTTTTTATGTTGGAGAGAGGTGTCAATAGCTCAGATGTTCTGCAGTGCTGAACAGGCATGAAATTAGCACGGGTAATAGAATTGCATTCCATAGGATATTCTCCAAATACCAGAGAGCTTTAACTGCTGCATTTTACACATGGGGTTACGCTAATATTTCATTTTAATTTGTTTTCTGATTGAATTGTTTAATTAGATGCCATCTGGGAATTCCTTTAGCATATAAATTGCAGTCTTGTAATATTTTACCAAGTGTCCTGGAAATAAGAAGGAATGAGATGCCTTCACATAAAACATTTTTTAAAGTATGTACTTTTAAAAAGACGTTTTCATGGCAAGAAAAATATCAGACTGAAAAGAGATTTCCAGATAAGAGAAGTTCAGGGAGACTGAAAGTATGCATGCCTCATGTTCGGAAAGAACAGTATTGGAAAGGGAAACATTGGTACCGGTATTGGCCAAGAATGGAAAAGTTTGAATGCACAAGTATGTACCTGCCCTATTGCACATCTTACACCGCCGTGTATCCACACTTCTGCAGATGTTGAAGGATAATGATTTCTCTGCACACATTTCCTGGGTGCTGGAAATGGAATAAGAGCACGTATGTCTGCTCTGCCTGTATGGTACTTCTGTACTTCCTTCTTGCCTCATTATCTGTTAATTTGTGTCACGTAGCCTATGGGTGTGCTGTGTAAGAGCCATGCATCTGTACACTGACTTCTGTGGTAGGCAGTTTGGGGCAGGATTGGCAGCACTGAAGTTTAGCTGGGCAATAGGGACTGCAGAAGTATTTTGTGGAGTGGAAGAATGATGGTGGAACTTGAGCGTAAGCCTGGGAATCATGAATTCTTGGCTTGTGGCCTGCCACAGTTTACAAGATGGCTTTGGTCAAATCACTTTACCTTTTTACAATGATGAATGATGGTGACCTGCATGCTTTTCTATGGCAGTGTGTTGTGCTGATTGTGGTGTTAATTGCATCTGAATTCTACCCGGATTCTCCCCTTCCCCCCACCCCCCTGTCTTTTATGCTAGCAGGCAACCCACTGAGAGAAACTTTTAGTTTCCACTTCTTTTTGAGTTTGCAAACAAGGTGGTGTATTTTTTTTTTTTAGATTAATCGGGTGTGTGTGTTTATGTGTGTGAAAGAAATCGAGGAAAAGACCAAGTGGATAGTTTTATGCAAAATGCAGTCCTTTTTTTTTGTCTGACAAAGGTGTGTGTCACGTGTATAATCTGTTGTGCTTTGTTATCAGAAAATATACTTTAAAGGGCTAAGATTAATGTATATTGTGTTAAATGAAATATCTGTGGTTCCAACCTTGGGTTTTAAATCAGTTTTCCTCAATTTTATTTGAAAATAGTATGCTCTGTTGAGTTCACAAGGAACATATTGGTTCAAAAAACCCCAAACACTCTCATTTTATTAAAATCAATACAAGAGTGCTGCTTACAGATCACAACACATCGTTCGTCTTAATAATGCATCATGCATTGGCTCTGTCACTAAAAAACTACCCTATGCTTCACGTGCAGTTGGAAGATCATGTGAGCAGGTAGGCTGCTCTTAATGAGCTATTTAGTTGGTAACAATGACAAGAGGAGAAACACTAGCAGGAAGGGAGCAATTTATTGTTTTCTGCAGCCTAGCTTTAGGCCGTCATAGGTGATGAGTTGAACCTTTTTTTGAAAAGCTATGCTATGGTTCAGCCACCATCACTTAAAAAACCTCGCGCATGTTTGTCTTATTATGCAATGTTATTTTGACTTTTTTCAGCCTTCCTAGTTTTAATCAGATGATGTTTGCATTCAAGCATTATTTTAAAAGATTATGGACTATGAAGTCTATGAACTGAACTTGATTCCTCGCCCTCCCCACCTCCCCCCCTGCCTTGCAACCTAAACAGAATTAATAAATTACATGCAGTTAATAAATGGAGTAGATCTAAGTTAAAGTTGTAAACATGTAGTTTGTTTCTGGACCAGTTGAATTCTTAGTTATGATCAATGGGTGATTACTAAGACATCTGTGTTGTACTAGGACTTTGGTTCCTCATCTTTGCAAGCTGCTGCATCTGTTGTCATAAATAGAATGCTAAGCACTGTGTGTGTGGACTTATTTGGGAAGGTTTGTAAGAGAGGAGATGTATGTGTTCTCTCTCAACCTGCTGCTTAGAATGATTTGGTCTGTGGATTTACTTCAGCTAATGTTAGCTATCCCATAGATGGATATCTGATCACGCTCTGTGGTCAGTTGGAGGGGGGAGGGATCTCCAGTGTGGGATTCATTCCCTGTGTGTTGGACAGGTGTTAGGGTGGAATGATTTGCTTTTAGAAATTGCATATTTTGAATTTGGGAACAAAGTCAACCAGATTCTTAATTTTAGCTGTCTAAAGGTTTGGATAAGTAAATCCCACGTTTGATATCTACCCTTTATTTCTTGATCTCAAACATGAGGGGTAATGTAGCGTATAAACCTCCGGTCTGTGATAGCTATCCTTGGCAGCCTGGATTCCTTAAAGTCAGGCTCACTAGGATTTGCATGGTCACTTCACCATGTCTCTTACTCTTGTGTTGCTTTCCTTTTGGGAATAATTAATTGTTAAATCCCCCCCCCCCCAGTTTATTTCCCTCAAGCTCAAAAGCAATTAGGCATGTTTATCACTCACTGCAGTATATTTATTCTGCTGAGAAACAAATCTGCAGTAGACTGTAGCTCTGGGAACACGGCTCTTGCTCCACTGCAGAGGGCCCTATATTCACAGTCTCTATACTCTCAAAGAGACCTGCTGTCCCAATGTAACTAATTGCAAGAGGAGGAACTACTTGGATATGTAAGACATGCAGGATTAATCCCATTATTTTTTCTCTCTAGGCTGTGACTTCTCAAGTCATTCTAGATTGCTGCATGTCAGTGCAGATTAATTTGAATTTAACTTTCATGTTCTTCCATGCTTAGGAATGGGTGCAGTAAAGAAAACCTTAATATAGTGATTTCAGTGAGAAGACTCTGACTCAAATTACTGTAAATTTTCAAGCATTGCTGGAGGTTCAGGTATTTCAAGGCCATCTACTGTAGAGTTAATGATATTGGTTATGTTGACTATGACTTGGTAATTTATTATTACTGTTATTAAAGTTAACTTTTTTTGTGTTTTTAATATCTTTAGTTCTCTTCTAATTATATTCTTTCTTGATGGTTCTTCCACCAAGGATTTATTTTGCCATGGTTAGGACACAGTGCCCAAAATCGAGAAGTGGTAGTCTGGTCTTATTAAGGTAACTGTATTTTAGTGCTGGAGGCTGAATGATTCCTTTCATGATTAAAGTTGTTTTTCAGAATGATTTTTTTTTTTCTTTCCTGATTGTCAGCTAGATTGCTCTATTAATTCTTCAGGTTTATACAGTGTGGATAGCCTGCCAGTTGCTTTTTTTTTTTTTTTTTTTTTTTTTTTTNTTGAGCCAGAAATGAGAAAAGTTTTATTTGGCTACAAAGTGAGAGTGAATGGTAGCTTTGTAGTTGGGAAGGGAATTGACCTGGATTCTGTTTTCTTCAATCTAGACAATTTCTGTAGTTCACATGAAAGTCTTCAACAAAAGGTTAAAAAATGAATCAGGTGCAGAGGCTGGAAACTGTGACTTCTATGCCCTCCTGTCGTGGTTTAGGCCAAATTGGCTACTGGGGACCTAGGGGACCCCAGATAGGACCGACAGATGCTCCCCTCTACCCCTCTTCAGAGAGAGAGGTAGAGGAGGGAAAAAGAGACTTATGAGTTTAGAAAGAACTAAACTACTTTAATGAAATATTAATAATAAAATAAAAAGAAATAATGAAAAATATATACAAAACCGTATCAAG